>CAKOAT010686264.1:217120-259741 GCA_932364175.1 Eruca vesicaria subsp. sativa | reverse complement strand
ACATAGTTTATATTTTGTTATTTAATAAAACTTTAAAAATCTGAAGGATATAAACAATCATTTTAAATAAGTTCTAAATGACAAAATTTATATTATCTTATCTATTAAAAAGATAAAAAAATCATTTTAATGCTCTCATATTATACACTATATATTTAATTTACCAAGAAAAATCACAATACAATATAAGAAGAATACAACCTCATAGTTTAAAAATGCACATTCAACAAAATCAACAAGACACATCAAATTATAATCTCAAAAAAACATGAAACAATAACATGAATGTTTTTAAAACAAACAAAAACATATTATTATATTAAAAAACATACACCCGCGCGGGCGCGCGGGTCAAAAGCTAGTTTAATGTTAAAAATACCTAACTAATAGCAATAAATAGTTACTTATTTTAAATTCACCAATTTACAAAATAAAGATACACGTATATTTATACCTAATCTAAACAAACTTGTGTGACAAAAAAAAAATCTAAACAAACTTGTATTGTATATGTAAACAAAATTATCTTCAAAAGATTTGTTTCCTTATTAAATGGGTGAAATTAATTAAAAAAAATCCTTAAAATAAACAATGGCATGTCATTGTAAATAACTAAAAAGATCAAAGGCAGAATCCTATGAGGGATTCTGCTTTAATAGTATAGATCTGACATTTATGAAAATTTTAAAGTAAACTCTTTGAATAGAAGGGAATAGAATATAATTAATCGAATGGGCCTTTGGGCTTAGAAAAGGAAAGGAGTAAGTAAGCAAGAAGAGGCACGTGGCAAATAGAGAGAACCTCTTCTAGAGATCTCGATATCGACAGAAGAAACTACTCACCACTTTCTGTGTTTTCTGTTTTGTTTCGTCTTTCTGTTCCTTCAGATTTCTCTCAGATTCACACCCATCCCCAAGTCAAACCCGTCAACAACAAAAAAAACCCTCCTTTCGGCTTGCTCCTTGTAAAATTTAGAGTCTGTTTATTCGGTCAGGATGATAGCCCGTATCCTCGCCGATTTCATGGAGAGCCCGGCGGTGGCTGCTGCCGGTGACTCTGTTCTGGGTACAATCAAAATCGCCGTGATGCCTATAGCTAAAGTGTTCACTATGTGCTTCTTGGGTCTTCTCATGGCTTCTAAGTACGTCAATATCTTGCCTCCCTCTGGCCGCAAACTCTTAAACGGGGTAAAGTCTCTTTCTTTATTTCTTTACTGTTTTTTTCTCTCTCTCTCTGTATCTCAACAAGTGTGTTTGTGTCATGTTTCAGTTGGTCTTCTCGCTTTTGCTTCCCTGCTTGATCTTCTCCCAGCTCGGACAAGCTGTTACTTTGGAGAAGATGCTTCAATGGTTCTGTTTCTTTTCCCTTTGTTCATTAATATAACTCCTTTTTTTTACTAAGGAGTTAATAAAGGAATCTTCTTTTGATCTGTACTATCAGGTGGTTCATTCCGGTGAATGTTGTTCTGGGTACGATCTCAGGGTCTTTAATTGGCTTACTTGTTGCCACAATTGTTCGTCCTCCTTACCCTTATTTCAAGTTCACCATCATACAAATCGGAGTTGGTTAGAACCCTTTTCCCCTCCCTCTGAGACACATACCATACTGTCTCTCTATCTCTGTGTTACTAGTAGTCTCAGTGTATGTGCCTTTTGTTTGTTTTCAGGTAACATTGGCAATGTCCCTCTTGTGTTACTAGCTGCGTTGTGCAGGGACACCTCCAACCCTTTTGGTGACTCTGAAAAATGTAGTATTGATGGCACTGCTTACATCTCTTTTGGTCAATGGGTAACGCTTTTCAACTTTATCCCCTTTTGCTGTCTCATTCCTTTTGTATTAGTTTCTTGGTCTTTTACTTTTTACAGTGTGATACAGTTAGTTTATTGGCCTTTTTACAGTGTGAACCTGTTAGTTTCTTGGCCTTTTACAGTGTGGCACAGTTAGTTTCTTGTTAACAGTGTTTATGGAGTTGGAAATTGCTTCAGTTCCCTCCTCTAGTTTCCATTATGATTCTCTCCTCTCTCTCTCTCTCTCTCAGGGACTTCAATTAAACAAGAGCTTTTTTTAACGTGTAATTGTCAGGTTGGTGCCATCATCCTCTACACATATGTGTACCAGATGTTAGCTCCTCCTCCTGAAGGGTTTGATGGTGAACACGATAACCTTCCTTTGAAAAACCTTCCACTAGATTCCTCTGCTCCAGAGCAAGTCCCCTTGCTTACTCAAAGTCACCCTAAGGACGTTTCAACCACTCAAGTTCACCTCCCTGTACAAAACACCGAGCCTAGAGCAAGAGTGGATTCAAGCAAAAGCAAGGTGACAAAAAATGCAATTATGGCTTTTCTAATTTCATGGTTCAGACTGATATAAAGCCGGTTCCTTACTGAGTTTTGCATATTTTGCTTCCGTGATGATGTAGATTAAACAGGTCCTTGTTTACCTCTATGAGAAGTTGAAACTGAAGCAAATTATCCAACCTGCAATAATTGCTTCAGTAAGTATCTCTCCTATACAAAGAGACCTTAATACTGCCTTCACCATGTAACTAATACTAGGCGATGCTTTCCAGATTCTTGCCATGATACTTGGTGCAATACCTTTCACCAAGAACTTGATCTTCACAAATGGTGCACCTCTTTTCTTCTTCACAGATAGCTGCATGATTCTTGGGTAAGCAAAGCACACTTTTTACTTGTCTTCTAGCAAAAACAATGAGTTAATAACTGTTGAAACCTTTGGCTATCAGAGACGCCATGATACCCTGTATATTGTTGGCACTTGGTGGGAATCTCATTAACGGTAAACATGGCTGATCTCTTTCATTCCATATAGAACGCTAAATATGACAAGGAACTTATATTGTTTCCTTGCAAATATTTCAGGACCAGGAAGTTCAAGACTTGGTTTCAAGACAACAGCGGCGATTATATTTGGAAGGTTGGTGTTGGTGCCACCAGCAGGACTAGGGATAGTGACATTAGCCGACAAACTTGGGTTCCTTCCAACTGGTGACAAGATGTTCAAGTTTGTTTTGCTCCTACAGCACACAATGCCTACCTCTGTGCTCTCAGGAGCTGTTGCTAACCTCAGAGGCTGTGGAAGAGAATCAGCTGCTGTGCTCTTCTGGGTTCACATTTTCGCCATCTTCTCAATGGCTGGATGGATGGTACTGTATATCAACATACTCTTCTAAACCGTCTTCTTCTTCACATTCATCTCACACTATGCTGTAGATACAGGGGCATCTTTATATGTGCCTCAACCAACCAAACTTCCTTTTCTTTTCCTGTGTAAATGTGAGTTTATAACCCTCATTAACTAATGCAACATGAGCTGAGAACCCTTGTTGTTTTTTTTTCTCTGAATAAATCGAAAGTATGCTATAGTTTGTGGCTCGTGCATTAAAAGGTTTTGTGGAGTGGCTAAGAATGTCAAAACACCAATGGTTACAATAGAAGACTTTATCTAAAGTGGCAGTAGATCACACAGGGTGATGAGTGTATTATTCTATCAAAAGTTACCTTTTGCAAGAATAGTTTCGGCTCAAAGCCAATGTGCATCATGTTGGATGAGTTTTATATTTTTTGTTCTGAACAAATTCTTGCTTCAAGAGAAGAGGAATGTGAAGCAGCTTATCCTGAGCACTGCAACAAATCCAAGATAAGAAACACACGTTAAACATCATCATGAATCAGACCCACTACAGCACAAACCAAACATGCCCAACACTTCTAACATAGAATTCAAACAACCATTCAAGACAAATCTCAGAGGAACGTTGTTCAATGGAAATAGTTCTATTGTACAGAGATGCGTCACCTTGTGTAGCAGATGTAGGATAGCATTGGCAACGTCTTGGGATTTTTGACGAACGGTTACTTGATGATCCAGTGAGTTCGCAAACTATGAAACATCATCTAACAAAGCTAGTATTAGAAACCCATTGAAGCACCAAACTCCAAGTGAAACAAACATACACCACTCTTCATAAAAAACCAGTATTAAAGTGAGTCCCTGATCGCTTGGACTCTAAAACTACGGCAGCAAAACAAGCAGGTGCGGAGACAAGGCCGCACAGGCAGAAAAGAATAAATATTCAAAGAGAATACAAACAAACAGTTAGAAAGTAGAATATAAACCACCTGAAGAACATTAACAAACTATGCTTGAAACACTTCTTAAAGTTCATCTAAATAATTAAAAGAGGCGATACAAGGTAACCAAAGCTAAGATTACTATAACTTTGGTTAAATCAAGAATACTTGCAACACACAGCACAACTTTGGTTAAGCTTCCATTAAACTAACATGTGGAAACAACACAAGTCAATGTCCAGAAACAAACAAACATAAACTCAAGCATCTTTTAGGGTCTGTAATAAGAATACACATTGTGGAACAACACGTGGAACTTCCATGGTCGTCACTTGTTAGAAAAACGGCAACCATCTTCTGGTCCTGTTTCCCCTTTGGCTATTAGACAATACTATATTCCTCCTCTGTGGGTTGCTAAGCCACATTGCCAACACAACCCCCACCAGACTCACAACAGGTGCAGCAGCAAGGAATAGCCATCTTCCTCTGCTAACTCTGCTCACACCAGCCTCACTCTCACCTCTCACCACATCATTATGATCCTCCTCTTCCCCAGCTTCTGAGCCCTCATCATCATCAGAGCTATCCTCCCTCACATCTTCCACCACATTCTGCTTCCGCTCTTCGTAGTCTTTATCATCTGTTGGAAGCTCGTACCGACATAGCGGGCACGAGTTACGAGCACTAAGCCAAGGTACAATACAATGAGCGTGATACAGATGAAGACACGGAAGCTGAAGAGTTTCATTCCCAAGGGAGAAAACCTCCTTGCAGACCGCACAATCTAGCCCTTCCTCTCCGATGATAACCCTGGGAAGATTCCTGACGCAGTACAGAGACGCAGGTGGCGCACCTCTTCTTGAGTTGTCAGACTCAGCAAGCTGCTCCAGCAGCTCTTCAAAGCCTCTCTCATCGAGATAATCCGCCACGGGAAAGCGAGAATCTTCCAAACCAGTGAAGATGTTGCGAGACAAAGCTTGTCTCCTCTCTAAGATTCTTTGACGAAAGGTTCTCTCTAAGTCAAGTGAATCAAACCGAGTCACAGAGCTGTTGCTCTCCTCCTCCCACTCTCTGTCAGAGTTCCACTGGTTCGGACCACCAGCGTGCATAGGGTCAATATCAGTATCAAACTCAATCTCACTCCTCTCAACATCATCATCAGACTCAGACTCTTCTCCACCGTAAGCACTAAAGGAAACAGCATCATTGTCACCAAGCGAAGAAAACCTGTAGAGGCTAAAGCTAGCGTTGGACAAGTTATCAAGATCTTCACTTTCGGATTCGGACAAGACCCTCCATCTCGTTGAACCAGTTGGCGTTGTGTGAGAGCTAGTTTCATTACCAAGGCTCTGTCTTGCGATACTTATCAAATGAGTGAACTGCTGTTGGGTGGAGAGATCGGAGACGGATTCGGAGGAGCTCCCTCGCCTTCTCCTTCTCATCCTCATCCTCCTCCTCCGAGCTGTCTGGCGACGGGTTAAAGGAGGAGGGGTGCCGAAGTCTTGGAGGAGGAGGAACTTGCAGTCTCCGCATAAGCTGAAGATTTCGAGATCGTCGGGGGTGGTGGATTGGGAGATGAGTCTTCCGCAGAGGTTACAGGATGGAGATGGTGGGATTGGATTGGTGACGTCGTCTTGTGATTCCATCGGATCCGATAAGGTGTAAGGTTTTGAGGGATGAGATGAGGTTAGATCAACATATACGAAGAATCAGATCTTTAAACCGAGGAAGGGAAGCAGGAAATGAATTTATGGCTGAAAGGGGGGTCAACAACGACGACGAAGACGACGGATCGTTTTTTCTTTTGTTTATGTTTTTTTTTTACACAATTGTATTATTAGGAACCGAAGTCTCTGGTTCATGAAGAGGGTCAGTCGTGCTTGTTTAATGACCAGACAAGCACGTTTGGTTGGGAAATAATTGCAAACCGGACGGTAGGAAAGAAGTTTGGTACGATGTTGGATTGGCGATCGGCTTAGCTAAGCATATGAGGGTTTGGATATTCGTATTTATTTTTTATAACAATTTAAATTTATTAATTATATAAAGTAACGAGTTATACAAATACATACACAATAATAGAAAACAACAATAACGTAACTAAAATGAGAAAAAAACAATATATCAAATGATATAGGCTGAGGAAATTTCCCTTGAAAATTCCTTGTGAATAGAATATCAACTTCATTGAACTTCATTGAATTTTCCAGTTTAAATAGAATATTTTGGGTTTTCGAATTCAACACTTTAAAATTTATACATGTTCAGGTAGGATTAGTTTAATAAAATGTTGGATTTGGTATATCTTATAATTTGGTCTAATATCTAACTCATTTTGAATTTGGTTAATAATAATCAGGATTTTGCTCTTTTAGATATCATGTCAATATGATTTATGAATATCAAGTTGAGTAATTGAAATATTTACTTAAATTTTAATTATTTATTTTGGTTACTAATTCCGATTTTCAAGTCTGCTTTTCAACAAAACTTTGAATTATTAGAATATATCTGTCCAAATTCAGTATATATTTGATATCAAATACCAATTCGGGTATTTTTACAGCTCAAAACTCGAATCAAATCAAATATGAAATAAGGTTTTAGTTTCGATTCAGTTTGGATATTGAAATCAACCAACTCAAACACTTTTGATATAACTCACAAAATAAGAACACTTCTTATTAATCTAAGGGAAAACTATCACAAAACCTCAAGTTCTCACACATTACATCTCGTCTAAGCATCTATATATATATGATTTTCTATTTCCTAAACTCATTAGGATAGTTTCTATCTCCTAAACTCATTAGGACAAATAATAGAGAATTTCCTATTCTATAACTCAATAGAAATAGGTTGCTTGTTCTCCTCCTCTATCTGTTCTGAAAGTTTGTATCTTCTGCTTTGTCTCCTGCTCCACAATGTTTCTCAATCTCCTAAACCTCGAGCGCCTCAGATTTTTCTTTTAGTAACATCGTCCACATATATCTGCTGTGATCATCGATGACAACAAACATGTATCTGTTACCAGCCTGTGTACTTGGAGTTATGGGTCCACAAAGATCTCCATGGAGAAGTTCTAGTGTTGATTCAGCTCGATATAAGGTAGCTTTACGACTCTGCTTCCCAAAAAGACATGATCCGCATACTTCTTTCTCAATACTAACTTTTGGTAGTCCAAGGACCAGTTCTTTCTGCATCATACTTCGTATGGTCTCATAATTCACGTGTCCCAAACGGGCATGCCACTTACTTGACTCATTATCCGTAGTTAGAAGACATGACGTATTTTTCAACCCCATTCGAACTTTATACAACCTGTTCTTCGATCTCTGTGAGGTAGCAAGTAACTTGTCGTATTGATCGTGCATTGTGAGCTTGTCTCCGTTCATTACCCTGATTCAGTAGGTTGCCCCAAGCTGATAATGTTGCTTTTAAGGTCAGGAATAAAGTAGACGTCGAGGATCTCCATTCATATCTATGAAGGATATTGTACCCTTTCCTCTGATCTCTATTCTAGAGTCGTCTCCGAATCGAACCTTTCCGGTGATTGTGTTGTCGATTTTTGAAAAATACCTTTGATCTCCTGTCATATGATTACTAGCTCCGTTGTCAAGATACCATAGGTTATCATGTCCATCGTTGGTTTCATACTTCTCAGGTACGACGTTCTTCTCATTTAGGAATACCACTTCATGCATCATAAGTTCATCAGCTTCTTGTGTCTCTATGTTATCCGTTTCTTGAGCTTCTTGTAACTTTAGTTTCAAATCTGTACAATGAGCAACAAAGTTACATGCTTTGTCACAACGGAAAAACGTAACACGAGATGCATCTCTTCCTGCATACGGATCTCTTCCGTTATTGTAATCTCCTCTACCTCCATAATAACGTCCTCGACCTTGTCCTCTATAATCTCCATTGTAGTCTCGGTTTGTCGGTGACTGTATTTGTATACATAAGTTTGTTTTGATCTTCTTGTGTATCTTCTTCCTCGTCTTGGATTCGTTCCTCGTATGTCTTTAAACGGCCTATAATATCTTCAAAGCTCATGGTATTTAAATCCAGCATCTGTTCTATGGAAGCAACGACGTGTATGTACTTCTTTCTTGGTAAACAACTCAGGAATTTCTTCACTAGCATAGATTCGTCCATATGTTTACCCAAAGCGGCTGACCTTGAGGATAACTCTGTTAACTTGCCTGCGAAGTCAGCAATTTTATCGGCTTCTTTCATCTTTAGCCGATCAAATTCCGTTGTAAGAGTTTGTAGTCACGCTTCTCGAACCCTGTCAGCTCCTACATACCTCGCCTTGATCATATCCCATACTTTCTTTGGAGTATTAAGCTCTCCAACTTGTAAGATTAGAGTCTCAGGGATGCATTGAAATAATATATTTAACGCAACGTCATTCTTCTTTCCTTCTATCGACTCATCCTCGATAACATCCCAAGCTTCATGAACTCTGAGCAGCGTCTTCATCTGTATAGCCCATACGGTGTAATTGGTTGTTGTTAACATCAGATACTTCATAAAGGAAAAACCCCCATCTTTCTTGTTTGTCGTGGTGACCAACTCTCCCATGTCTATTGATCAAACAAACTCTGATACCAAATATTGAAATCAACCAACTCAAACACTTTGATATAACTCACAAAATAAGAACACTTCTTATTAATCTTTCTTAAGGGAAAACTATCACAAAACCTCAAGCTCTCACACATTACATCTCGTCTAAGCATCTCTATATATATGACTTTCTATTTCCTAAACTCATTAGGATAGTTTCTATTTCCTAAACTCATTAGGACAAATAATAGAGAATTTCCTATTGTATAACTCAATAGAAATAGGTTGCTTGTTCTTCAAACTTAATCCAACAGGTTTCAGTTTTTTCTCAGTAGGTTTAATTCTTTCAACGGCTTGAACCGAACCAAAATTTCTGCTAAATCCTAACCGAATTAAACCAAATTCGCATAATGATTTCTAAAATGCAAAGCTAAATAAGAACTTTTCTTTCAGCCTTATGTCGGTATACATTTAAATTCACAGTCTATAGAAAGCTATGCCTACATCTAAACCAACAGAGTTCAGAGAAGAAAGAAAAAGAAAAAAAAAGTAAAAAGAACAAAACTGGCTTTAACACACTGATTCTTCAACCTCGGCTTCAAGGAAGCAAGATCCTTAGGCAAGATCAGCAGGCATCTCGCGGATTCTAGTACCATAGTACCTCTCGATGTCACGAAGAGTCTTCATGTCAGAGTTTTTCACAAAGTTAATCGCAACACCTTCCCTCCCAAACCGACCAGCTCGTCCAATGCGATGTATGTAAAGCTCCGGGTTATTGGGTACATCATAGTTTATGACATGAGAAACCTAAAACATGATAAAGATTTCAACTTTCAGCATAAAGTTTTGTCTCTTTTCAAAGATAATTTTGAGAGATATTAATAGTCAAAATAGAGATAGAGAGAAAAGATCTTACTGTCTGAACATCGATCCCTCGTGCCCATACATCCGATGCAATCAAAACACGGCTTTTAAAAGACCGGAACTGGTTCATGATCTCGTCTCTCTCCTTTTGACGTTTGTCTCCGTGCATTGATGAGACTATAAAGTTACTACTCCTCATCTTCTCAGTAAGCCAATCCACCTTATGTAAATAATATAAATGACGATCAACTATCTGACATAAGATATAGGAAGACCAAAGAGCTTAAGAACACGAGTGAGTTACCTTTTGTCTTGTGTTGCAGAAGATAATAGCTTGATTGATAACAAGCCTCCCATAAAGATCACAAAGTGTATCGAACTTCCACTCTTCTTCCCCAACATCAACATAATATTGTTTAATCCCCTGAAAAAAAAAAGTGAAAACTTAATGATAATTCACAAATGGTTGAAAACCAAAGATTTAAAGCAAAAGAAACACTCACTTCAAGAGTCAACTCATCACGCTTCACAAGTATCCTCACAGGATCCGTCATGAACTTGTTTGTCATTTCCAGAATCTCTTGAGGAAGAGTAGCAGAGATCAAGCAAACCTGAATATCGTGTGGAAGAGATCTGTAAACGTCGTAGATCTGGTCTTTCAAACCTTTGCTCAGCATTTCATCTGATTCATCAAGGATCAAAAGCTTAACAGATTTGGTTTGTAAGCTTCCTCTTTTTATCATATCATAGACTCGACCAGGTGTTCCAGATACAGCGTGTACACCACGCTCCAGCTTCTTGATGTCTTCTCCAATGCTCTTACCACCTATGCAGGCATGTGCCTGAATGTTGGTGTGTGCTCCAATGGCCTGTATCGTCTTCTCTGTTTGTGAAGCCAGTTCCCTTGATGGAGACAAAACCAAAACCTGAATCCTTGAAACCAACAAACAGGAAAAACCAATTTGGTTAGTAAATCAGAAAAAAACAGAGATCACGCAACCTTAATCAAAGCTTCCTCGTCCTAACCATGTAATACAAAGTGTTCCTCAGCTTAATCACGGAGCAAGAACATTAACCATATCATACCAACTGGATTAGTACATCATTAATATCAAATAATGCAGCCTTAAGTAACAGCTCCTCAACTTAGTGACACAAAAAAATCATTAACCATGTCGTACAAAGTATTAGTAAGCTGGAGAAACAGATTCCTTGTTTTAATTACAAAGCAGAAGTAATCATGTAAATAGCAAGTGGATTAAAGCACAAATCTTGCAGCATAACGCAAGTGTTAATCATTTTAATCAAGAAAAAATAATTAACCATGTAATAACAAGTGAGTTAGTGAATTGCAGAAACATTGTAACCTTAAGTAAGTGTTCCTTGTTTAGTTACTGACAAAATCATTAACCATGTATTACCAAGTGGATTAGTAAAGTGGAGAAACAGATTCATTGTCTTAATACCAAGTAAATTAGTGAATTGCAGAAACAGACACTGCAACTTTAAGCAAGTGTTCCTTGTCTTAATCACATACAAAAATCACAAACCATGTAATACCAAGTGGATTAGTGAATTTCAGAAACAGACATTGCAACTTTAAGCAAGTGTTTCTTGTCCTAATTACAAAGCAAAATCATTCACAATGTAATACCAAGTGGATTAGTAAGTTTCATAAAAAGACATTGCAACCTTAAGTAAGTGTTAACCATTCTAAATTACAAAGAAAAAAATCATTAACGAGATAATACCAAGTGGACTAGTAATAATTGCAGAAACAATGTCTACGAAGTGTTCCTTGTCTTAATTGAAATTCGTAACAGGGCAAGAAAGAAAGAGGACGTACTTTCTGGAGGAAGTGTTGACGATTTGGCAAACGGAGATAGCAATCATGGAGGTTTTACCCGTACCGGACTGAGCCTGAGCGATAACGTCACGTCCTTTGAGGATAGGCATCACAGCTCTCTGCTGAATCTCAGAAGGTTTCTTGAAACCGTAATCGTAGACTCCGCGAAGAACTTTATCATTCATACCCATCTCGTCGAAACTCGCTATTGGTTTGATCCCTTTGGTCGTTTCGAAGACGAGATTCTCCTCATCCAAAGCTCCTCCTACACTTCTCCAATCGTTTCCTTTCGCTGACGCCATGATGATACTCTCTGTCGGAATCAAGACAAGTCTCAGTTGGAGGTTTTGACGGTTAGAAGATAGAGAAGAGGATGAAGGTGTTTTGACAGAGAATAGGGTTTAGGGATTTGAGGTGAGCGTGAATAATCGGATCTAATTCTTCCTTGCCCCACTCACTCAATGTCTATTACCCTACCAATAAAAAAAATTATATTTTTATTCATACTTTAATCGAAAACGTGGTAATTAACGAAACTACACTTGACAAAATCTAATATTTACAGGTCCAACCTTCCAAACCCTCTCATTCTCCCCGTGTCTCTCTCACAAATCCCTTTCTTTCCTAAATTCTCCTAAGTCTTTCTGATTTTCCCCAAATCGAAAGAAAATTGAAAATCCTAAAATCCGTTCGTCGGCAAAATCGACCGAATCGACTGAAACCAACGCTTTCTCCATGTGTCTCTCTGTCTCTCTTCCAAACCCTCTCTTTCCTAAGTCTTTCTTCCCGTGTCTCTCTCCCAAATCGTCGCTTCCATCACCATTCTCGGCGTGTAAAAGGTAAGGCTTTTTCTTACCTTTTTTTCACAATGTCAATCGTTTTGATGTGGGTTCTTTGGGATATATGATGTATACTTGTTCGGCTTAAAGAAATGAATGGATTTTGAAATTTTGAATCTGATTTTTCTTTTTTTTTAAAGATTATTCTTTTGTTGAATGGTTAACTGAACTGAATTGAATTATAATCTGGTCAAAGGCTTCCTTTTATCCTTTTGTTTTATCTTTCTGTAACTGAATTGAAATCCTAGTTATAGCACTATGACGATTTTGTTTGAGTGCTTTGTTTATTTCAGCATTATTTGAATGTTTGTTTTTTTTGGATAATCAAAGTAATGACAGGTAAGAAGCATAGACAGAAGAAGCATAATAAGAACAACATGAAGAAGTCCAGAAGAGAAGATGATCATGTAGAAGAGCCTTCAACCAGAAATGATAATGATGATCTAGCACAAAGAAATGAGTCTGATCATCATTCTCGACAAGAGAATGAGACTAAACATTTGTCTGCGACATCTGAGGTACTCATTCCCAAAAATATTTCATTGGCTGTAGTTAAAAAAATTGGTTGTATCGGTGTATTACTGGTATGACTAGTACTACTAGGAAAAAATTGTGTGATACTTATTCCAGCAGACCAGATTAATAAACAAAATGCTAATATAACTTTATATGGTTTTCAGGAATGCCAACCACTGCCACCTGATGAGCTATACTTCAAGAACACCGAGTTCACTAAGACAACCAAGATACAAAGCAAGTGTTTAGTGGTGGAGTAGGGGTGGAAATAGAGCCTCGGGTTGATGCAGAGGGTGGAGTAATGGTGGAAACAGAGTCGCGGGTTAATGACAAAGAGGCTGAGAAAATAAAAGAGGCTGAGAAAGAACCCAAGGAAACTCCTACACCACCACGACGTGGTCGGACTAACGCAGAAGCCGCGAGGACATCAGTTCATACAGGCGTGAAGATAAGAGCACTCACGAGAAACTTGGTGATGTTTTTCTATAAGGAAAACGCTAAAAACATGGTGGGGGAAGAGGTTGAAACAGAGGCTCAAGCTGACAAAGAGGCTCGGGTTGAAACGAAGGAAGCTGAGGCAGAGGTTCAAACAGAGGTTCAAGCTGAAAAAAATGGTGGAGGATGAGGTGGAAGAACCCAAGAAAGAGGCTGCAAAATACACAGAGGAAGAAAAGCAAGAGTGGTACATGGTTGTCTACGAAACGAAGGAAGCTGACGAGGGAGCCGCCAAGCCTGCTGGAACTGAGGGAGCTCCTGCTGTGGATAAGACAGATGGAACTGAAGGAGCTTCTGCTCGTACTGGGATCAAGCATAGGCCAAAGCAAATGGCGGTGAGGAAGCATGCTCCTAAGTAGAGGGGTCGATCGAGAAAGGCTACTGAACCAAAGAAGTTCACAACGCCATAACCGACAAAAAGGACACGTTCACGTTCACAGTGGGTTTCCACTCCTTTCACTGAAGCTGGAACTTATGAGATTGAAGGGCTCAAGAAGAAGCCTAGAACAAAGGCTTAGAAGACAATCAACTTAAAATATTTTCGGTGTTGAATATTTATCTCGGCTTATGTAAACTTATGTAGGATGTTTAAAATATTTTGCTATGTTTTGTTGGTTGTTGATCTGTAAAATTTGATATTATCTCTATGTAGGATATTTTGTGTTGTGTGGTTGTCTTGCAACAGGTTTGCCCAATTGAGAACAAGGCAATCTAGGTCTTACGAAAATATAATTGTACTACTAGGTATACTATGTATTACTAAGAGAAAATATTTTCAACACTTTAAGGAAAAAAAATATAAACCTAAGACACATGTCTAAAACGTGTAACACACATTGTCCACACCTTGTTAAAAAAAAAACCTATGGCACATGTCTAAAACGTGTTAGTAAGCAAACATGTTTGAATATTAAATTTACACTTAGTAGTAGACAAGCTACTAGTAATATTTCATTCTTCATAGTAATATTTTTGCAAAATTACACATTTTTTAGTAAAACAACCTCTATAAATTAAATTTATTAGTAACACGAGTGTGTTTAGACAGTTTTAGACTGTATATAACACAATAGCAGAAACAAATTTTAGAAATAATGTAATTTCTGAAATTCATCTCATTATGGCATTCCTATCAAGACATTAGTAAGGAAGTAAATGAGTTTTTCTATGGAAATGAAAAGTTTTCTACAAATTTGAGAATGTAAGAAAATTTTATGTTTAACTTGGCAAATATACACAAATATGAACATATAATCACGTAATATATGAGATACGTCTTCTAAAAATAAATAATAAAACGAAAATGAAGGCTAATAGAAAAATGCATAACACATAGTAATTCAAGATAATTTTAAGGTAGTTCAAGGTAGTACAAGGTAGTTCCTAGTAGTTCAAGTTACATATAGTAGTACAAGTAGCTCGTAGTAGTTCACATAGTTGTACAAAGTAGTACCTAGTAGTTCAGTGTTACCTATTGACATTGTATCCATGTGCGGCCGTTGGGAACACCTCACGTATTCTTCACTCAAAACAGATGCGACAATCTGTGGTGTGCCTCTCCTTCTATTTCTAAGGGTACTTGTAGTTACCGCTGAGCATGTATGAGACTTGATGTAAGTTCTAATCGTCCAAAGATCTGAATTCGTAAGCTTTGCTACACGAAAATACCACTTACAACCTTCTTTATGTTCTCGACATCTTGCCACAAACCTCCAAGTATCAAACTTAAGTGTGTCATACTCAAAACCATTCTTATGCGCACACCTCTGAACTAGAACTTGCATGGCTGTCTTAGTTCTGAATTCTTGATCCTTAACCAAATCGAGACCATCCTCCCATTCTTCTTCTATTGCTGTCGTGGCTTTCAACTACTGCTGTCGTGGCTTCAACTTCCGCTCTTGCAGCTTCACCTTCATACCCATGCTCTAAATTCTCATGCATCTCAATGTATTCATGTTGTTGGGCTGTGTAAAGGCCGACCACGCCATCCATCTCATGATCCTGATCAGTTCTGTCTTACCCAATCCCATGATTCTCAGTATCATCAGTTTCATCATCAGTTTCATCTCCATCAGAAAGACCAACGTAGCTATCATCAGTTCCATCATCATCTCCATCGGAAAGACCATTATATCTATCATCAGTTTCATCATCATCTACTGAAAGTGACTGACCACCACATGTATCATCCATGTCGCTGCTGATCTCCACATGTAAAACATTTCTACAGTTATCATGATTTACTTGCATGAGATAGCTCAAAACGTCTTCATCAAACCAAATATATGATGGCTTCTTCGAATACAATACCATTGGAAAGTAACTAATCTTCACCATCCCATGTCCATTTGCCTTAATCTTTCTGCATATACTCTCAAGCAATTCAGAATACGTAATCTCTTCAATAGCTGTCTTCATCACTAGAGTGTGAATTTCATCTTCTCCCAAGATCCATCTTCTCTCACCCCCATCTTTGATATAACTTCCTCCGTAATCAAAACATATGATTGTAATAGGAGAGACCATAACATAGATTTACCTGAAACAAAAAATAAAATTATGATTAGTTAACTATTTAAAGAACCTAAGTTGTCCAAGGTCTTCTGTACATAGTTGTTCCAGTAATACAAGTAATACACGTTTCACTTCAGTAATATCAGTAGTTCCAGTAGTTCTTATAAATTTTTGTTTTTCTCGATTTAACACTTTTAACTGGCCAAGAGAGTGTTATACAACCCACAATATCGTCTACCACTATTTTAACGCATTACTCTGCTTTAAAACAGTGGAAAATAAGAATAATTATACAAAATCGACCTTAAACATCCATTTTCATAACAATATACCAAAAACTTTCATTTTTACCTAAAACTTTAATTTTACTTAGTTTTAAGTCTTTTAAATCAACTAACAACGTCTTACACAACCCAAATTATCGTCCCCAACAATTTTCATGTTTTTTTTCAAAACCGTGTTAAAAATAGAGAAAAATACAGAATCTTTTTCAAACATTATTTTCATTTTTCTTTGAAAACTCTCACGACTTTTACAGCCATACATTCATATTTTTCGTTACACATAATGCATAAAACATAAGTAGTATATTTTTATGAAAATTTCGTGGAAAAAGTATGAATTTACTTCAAAAAAACCTCCCAAATCGCCAAACTCAAGTTGAAAGAAAGAAGTGGTTCGATGGTGGTTGGGGAAAAAGGAGAAAGGAGACAGGAGGGACAAGTGTAGGAAGGAGAGAGGTGGATTGGTGAGGTGGAAGCAGATATGTTTTTAATGTTTAAAAAATAGGACAGATGGGAAACGTGGGGTACTATAATGATATAATAGTGAGGGTAAGAAGGAGAATGGAAATATGAGAAAAAAGTGGGGTAGATAGAATTTTTGTAGGGTAAAGAGAATAATTTTTTTTAAAACTGGGTCAAACCAGAATACTTTCCTGAATAATCGTTTTTTTTTAATTGTTAAAAATTTTTTTTACAATATTTTTAGCAACTCAAGTCTCTGGTTCTTGAAGAAGGTAACCAAAAATTGCAAACCGAAATCAAAACAAGCCTCAATTGGAGGTTTTGACGGTTAGAAGAGAGAGAAGAGGATGCAATTTTATGACAGAGAATACGGTTTAGGGATTTGAGGTGAACAAACGACGACGGATTGTTTTTTTTGCTGTTAAAGTTTTGTTTCTACAATATTATTAACAACCGAAGTCTCTGATTCATGAAAAGGATAACAAACACCTCTGGTCGGTGAAAAAATTGCAAACCGGACGGTGGAAAAGAAGTTTGGTACGATGTTGGAATTCTTATTGACTTAATTAGGTCTGAACGTTCGGCTCTGATCGAGTTTTCGAATTTCCTGATTTCCAGTTTTCTAAATCTCATTGGGATCATGTTTAGGTCGGATTTGGTTGATAAAATTTTGGCTTCGTACATATTTTATATTTTTTTTCCTTAGAATAATTTAAATCTGAATTGAAGACAAAAAAAAATTAAATCTGAATTCATTTTGGATCGATCAATGATATCCAATAAAACTGGTTCCTTACTGTGTTTGCCTATTTTGCTTCCGTGATGATGTAGATTACGCAGATCTTTGTTTTCCTCTTTATGAAAAGTTGAAACTGAAACAATTTTTTTTCAGCATGATACTTGGTGCTATACCATTCACCAAGAGGCCTTACGATTGTCTTCACCATGTAACTTATACTAGACGTGTTTTTATTGCTTCCAGATTCTTTCCATGGTACCTTGGTGGCGCTATACCATTCTTTCCATTGTATTGTTGTGGTGGCTTTGTTCTGTTACGGGCGAGATGCATTGGCATGAGATGCCGTGAATCAAAAATTTCAGAGAGAAGAAAGATGGAGATCGGAGCGTAAATGCAACAAACTGAGACAAACATGAATAATGGGAAGCGAAGGGATGTTGCAGCGGTCATCAACGGCGAAAAAAAGCTCGACGAAGAAGAACAAACCTCGTGATATTCATGGCTCTGGCTTAATAATTTAATATTGTTTCAGATTCTGAGAGCAATAACTAATTTATTAATTTGTTTTTTGTTTCTCTTGATTAGTTAAATTCCATTAAGGAACCAGAAGAATGATAACGCTGACTGACTATAAGAGCAATGTCGACACTATTGAATTCCGGCAAGAACAATTTTTCTTTCTACTTAATAAATTATTTAATAAAAATATTTTCTGATAAAAAAAGAATTTTGGTAAGGTTTAACCGATTAAACTATTTGGTTAACAGTAACCAATTAAAACCATGGTCTATGGAGAATAGAGTTTGGAATTATCAGTTCGGAGAAAAATATATTTGAAATTGTTAGTTCATGGAGAAATAGGTTTAGAATTTTTAAATCATTGATATTTAGCACGAGATCATAGTTTGGTGTGGATCTTTTGCTATATCATAGTTCTCGTGGGAAAATAGATCGTTGACCCTATATTTTTTAGTTGTTCCTTTTTACATCAATAAACTATTTTATTTTCATGCATAATAAAATTTTACATAATATGCCCTCTCATTATAAATGTCACTTTAGGTTTGTGTACATGTATTAAAGAAATATTTAATTTTACATAATTTCTATATAAAAACACAATTATCCATACATCTAACCCTATTTCAACTAATATAAAAATAATTTTCATAATAAAGTTAATAAATTTTGCATTGAAAACTGAAAATGACACTTATTTTGTAACGAAAAATTTTCTCTACAACGACACTTAATATCAAACAGAGGGAGTAAACATCATATACGAAGTTTTTTTTTTGACATCACATCATATACAAAGTTTAAATAGTACAATATAAAAAATCCATGTAAATCTGATGTAAAACTTCTAAAGTTTCCAAAACAGTGTTCATAGAAATTTGGGCATAAAGAAAATCGTTGTTGTTATTGAAATATATTGTGATTTTTTTTTATATTCAGTTTCAAACAATTTCTTGAACAGTAATGATATTTTATTGAAAGATTTATATTATTTATAAAATTTGTGATTTAATCAATTTAACTAATAGTAAAAACTAAAGTGTAAAATATAAAAAGTTTAAGATCACCATCAAATCTTGACTTTAACCTTAAACTAGAATTTTAACCCGCACCTTCGTGCGGATAATTTTATTTTACAAATGTAATTTTGATATTACAATGATATTTTAAATATAACTAGATTTTAATCCGCCGGTGTCTTTTTAAAATGGAATTAAGGAAATTGTAAACTATGTCGGTTGCGTATTTCGGTTTTTTCATGGTGAAACAATCAAACTGATATCTTAAATAAGTAACTTTTAATTTGATAATTCTTTACAAAGAATAATGTTTTCTAGTGTTTTTTTTTGTAGAAAATATTCATTTTTTTTTAATATATGACGTTTTAGATAATTAATTTACTACAAATTAGATGATATTTTCAATTTTAATGCAAATTTATTTATTTTTCTTTTTATATAATTCTTTATATTCTCCTGTTAGCGTTTTTATTTGTTGAATTCAGATTGGTAGACTTCAAACAGATATTGATTTCAAAAATATAGATTTTGTTATATAATTGAATCTTACATGAATTTGATTTTGGTAATTATAGTTTAGCCAACATAACTATATAAATATATTTTGTGAAAAATTAAGTAAGGTATAACATAATATATGAAGAGCATGACATTTATGTGATGGTAAGTATATGCTTTTGATAATCATGTTATAAATCAAGATTTAGATTCATGTAATTTAAGAATTGTACAAAAAGAAACCAAGCATTAATTTTCATAAAAAAATAATCGAAAAGCTTAAAGTGGTATCTTTTTGCGTACCAAAAAATGTTGGTACCTTTTCTAATCATTCGATTATTTTAAGTGACTATCATCGTGAAGAGAATATATAGAGCAACAAGATTTTAGGTTAATCTTGTTTTAATATGTTGCATTAATAGATAGAATATATGAAAGATGATAGAACCATTAAATATAATAATTTTTTAGTAGATGGTTCATTTTAAAAAATATCACACATGAAATGAGGATGTGACTTTTTTTTTAATATAATAAACTAGATTTTGATCCGCGCTTTCAAAGCGGGGTTATGTTTGATGCAAACTTTATATAATCGCATTTCCTATACATGTAGAATGTAGGATAGACTTGTTTAGTTCATTAATTTCATCAAATATAGTATTTTAAAAAATGCAAGATAATCTTTTGGTGAAATTTTATATGACCGCATTTTTATTTTATATAAAGTAGACATATGCATAAAATCCATAATTCGATGTCTAAACTCAATCTAAACAAAAGAATTTGGATCCGTAACCGGTCAAAAATCTAAAAGTCTATCAGAATGAGTTTTGTAGGGTGGTACAAAATATATCTGAATCAAAGTGTTATTAGCCAGACTCGAACGAATAACCAAAAAACCAAACAATCTGAAAAAAAATCTGAATCAATCTGGATGTCCAAATTAATCATAAATATAAATATTTGAAACATAAATATCTAGTTTAAATATTCAGTTCTATATTTTTTTTTTTTATAAATGATATTTAAAATTAATTATCTAAATTGTAAATATATACTTTAATATCCAATTCTATAAATATAAGTATCATTTTTTAAATTATGGTTTTAGATTTTATGTTTCCAAACCAATATAACCCGAATCTGAATGATATATGGTTACTTTATCGATTTTAGGATATGTATAAATTAGAACTAAACTCTACGTGTTATATTTAAATTTGATTCATATTTACAAACATGTCTACTTACAAATTATGACACCTATGATGTGATATAAATTAGCTTTGATTCAAAATATTTACCCGTATCCCAATGGGTACATGAACTCCAAACATAACTTAAATTATGTTTTAAATTTTTAAATTAATTTTATTTAAAATGAATATTTTATCTGCTTATTGGAATAACCCGTAAAATTATAATCATAAAAATATCAGTAATAACATGTTTCCTCATATAACTAAATATTAATAGTAGCTATTATTAATATTTATTTTATAAAAAATTATATATATATATATATATATATATATATATATAAACGATTTTAAGACTTTATCTATGATAATTATATTATTATGTATTGGCGGAGGTTTTGAAAATTTGTTTATTATTATTTCATGTATCAGTTATATATAATTAAATATTAATTTTTTATATTTTAATGTTGTTAATTTAGATATGTATATTAAAATATAAAATTATTTCTTTTTTAATATCTTATGGTATTATTTTGTTATTCTGTAAATGTAATTCATTTAGTTTATAATTTATAAAGTAGATTAATTTATATTATAATTAATATTTTGTGTAATTTTTACTTACAAATATGAAATATTTATATATAATTGTTATAGAAGGTTATTTTTATTATATAAATCCAAATGAGTTAATATTTATTTGTAATTTAATTTAATATTATTTTACGTTTTTATTATCAAAATAATATTAATACAATTAATATTTATTTTAAAATAAAAATATATTAAAAATATTCTTAAAATATAATCTGAAAAGTAGTTAAGAGTATCTTTTAATATCTTATTTTGTATATATTTAAATATTATATTAATATTATATGTTTATTTAATAATAACTAAATTTGCTGTATGTAACATAATATAAAATTAAATAAATGTAATATTTTGAGGTAAACTACTTGCAAGTAGATAAAAAATACTTCTATTTTAATCGTATTGTCTAGATTTTGATCCGCGCTTTCAAAGCGCGAGTTTATGTTTGGTTTAAAATTTATATAATCGCATTTCCTATACATGTAGAAATGTGCACTACAAAAAAAGAGTTGTTTAGCATCATTTATTTTATATTTTTGCATTAGTTATAAATGATGTAAAAAGATTTTGTATCATTTAAATAAATGATTTTGAAAGTGGTGATGTAAATAATTTACATCAGTTTATTAATAAACTAGGGTAAACCCGCCCTACGGGCGGGTAAATATATGAAAAAACAATACAAAATATTTCAAATTTCTGTTCATGTTTATATTTAATTTACCCTTAATGATAGTGACTATTTGTTTTATAAAAAAAATATGCGATCAAAAAAAAATATAGTGACTATTTGTTTCTACTGGTGCGTACATTATTTCATTGTTATTTGAGTTTGATTATTTTGGCTAGTGTGATCCACTGTAAAAATTATATACCATGATAAGATGATTATTGTCGGAGGTCAAATTTATGAGGAATATATTGTTTCGTAGTGAGTATGCAGAATAGCGGAGTTGATTAACATATGCATATATACAATATTGGCCAACTTAACATATGCATATTCAGGTAAGTTATTTAGTTAAGATTGGATAGGATATTCATAGATACATCTGTCTATCGTTGGATTTTATACAAAAGAACTGACAGCTTCACATGATTATCATTTACCACTTCTGCCCAGAAATAAAACTAATAGTTATAAATATAAAAGAATACATAGAATTCATGACAATGAGACAGAAGGAAAAACACAATAATCAATCATATATCAAGAGATAATATATACTTCAGTTATCATTTGAGCTAATCTGCCAAGGTCTTCACTGAAAAGATAGCAATTGGCTCCAAAACTTAACATATCTTACCAATTTTTTACCTTTTGCTATTTCCCCAAATAGAAGATAACAAATACATGTTTCACAGTCAGGAGTATTATTTTGGATCAAAAGTCAAGCTCCAGTACAGAAAACAGTATTAACAATATTTTCTGCAAAAGCCAGCATTCCATGTAAAACTATCCTCGGCTACGTAGATTAACAAAACAAAATACAGCAATTGAGGCAGAACCAAAGTCAAATATAAACATATGCAGATGAGAACGTATAAACCACGTATAGAAATTAGACTCTAACTTGCATGAGCTTATGGGAGAAAAGAAAGTATATACATTAACAAAAGCAATGCAAATTTTGCAATATAAAAAGGCTGCACTTTTAAGGTTTAAGACGCCAAGAGTAGAAATAAGAAATTAAACTTATCCGCAGAGTTGGGATCAACAACAAACTCAGATTTTCGTATTTAAGATGTTGCCAGGAATAGGATCCTCTCGAACACCATAGACATTTCGCGAGGCACCAGCCCAGTGAGGACACCTTGTAAAGCTATTTGCGGAAAACTAAACTTGGAAGAGTAATAAAGTTGCAAATCTCGTACTTTCTGCAGCAAAAGAGCCTCGAGGGCGTCTATGGGCTGAAGCAGAAAGATCACCAGCCTAGAAAACTCACAACAGACACATGAATGCATGAGATACATATCCAACGCTTTATGATAGCAGATTGACTATGCAATTCACACAATGTAAAAATCATCTATAATAGTATATTTTACATTATCACAAAGCTTTCAAATTAGTAATGAACCAATTGGGGACTCTCTGTCATATTACCTTGTCAAGAAGGTGCTTGTACTCCAAAAGTTCAGTGTAAGAGCGCTGGAGCTTGTCATTAATGGCATTGATTTCTCACAGTTCAGCTTCCTGCTCTCCAAGCTTGACCTGAAAAGGCAAAAGAAAGAGATCCAGTATAGGGATTAAGAAATGAGAAGCAATGTCTGTCCCAGAAACTAAAAAAAAAAAAAGCAAGCATTTGGGTTCACCCCAACAACATCCACATTCATCAACTTCTTTGTCCAAGAACGCATGAACACTTTGGGAGAAATTCCAACCTTTGAATTTTGGTCTTTGAAGAAACATATCTTGCATGCCATCTCTCCACATTTTTTTATCTTCATACATATCAACAATGAGTGAGGAGTTATATCCACTAAATGTAATATATACTTCCTCTCAACATACATAACATCTGAAAGAGATATGAATTTACATGAGCATTCTACGTCCTTTCAGATGTCTCTTCTGAGAATTAAGCTGCGATCGAAATCAAAATAGGAATTCACGAAGATTGTTCCAATGATCAAAAAACTCAATTCAGATCACAATTGAAGCTCAAAGACAATCTTCAAACAGAAACTGATTACAATGGATGATGAGAGGAGGAGCATGCATAAAGAACACTATAGAGGAAGCCATTAGAAAGAGAGTAAGTATGGTGAGAGATTTTTGTGAATGATTCTCAGAAGAAGAAAGCGAACCTATAAATATATGTGGTTCCACCGACTCGCAAAAGAGGAGGTCAGATTGAATTAGAGATCGGGGGGAAGAGTTAATGAGATGATCAACGCACATATGCCATGAATATCTAGGAATTGGGATCGTCAGACGGCGAGCATGAACCCTAATCTTCAAGACGGTTATCATGAGAGGATTCGAAGAACCCTAATTTCATGAAGGAGCGGTTCACGGGAAATCACTTTTCATTCTACACGGGCCAGTGAGTTTAAGCTTGGATTGGGCCAAAATTTCAGACGAAGCCAGCAAGAAGAAGAAAGTTGTGAAGCGCAGCGTTTAAATAATGGTACACACGTGTCATGCTATGGTAGTGCGAATTGTTGACGTGTCCTCACCAGTAGGGAATCAACTTTACTTTATAATAATAGATAGATAGATGATGTAAAACTCTAAATATTTATATCAATTATTCTAAGTGATATTATTATGCATCAGGTGCAAGAAATGATATTAACTACTACATCAGTTTTTATAATTGATGTTTATATTGACATCAATTAAAACAACTGATTTGAATTATTTCTATCAATAATTAATAATCTCATTTAAATAAAATATAAATATAAAATTATTTCGTAATTATATTATTTATAATTATTAATTAATAATATTATTATCGTTTGTAAATAAAATATAAATTTAAAATTATTTCGTAATTATATTATTTATAATTATTAATTAAGAATATAATTATTATTTGTACATAAATAAAATTTTGTCATTATATAAATTAAAGAAAATAATTTAATTCATTTTTTTAATTTTTATGTTAAAAATATAATCATACAAAGAAAAAGTTACATGTCTAACACGAAGATAAATTAAAAAAGAGAAAATAATTACAATTGTTAAACAAAATTCAACACGAAAGTTAAAATATTGAGATCTTTCTTCTTTATTTCTTCTTGTTCATTGTAGAATTCCCTTTCAACTGATGATATTCCTGGAGACTTCTATGCTTCTTCCATTTTTGAATCAACGTTAATTCATTCTGTATTTCTAGATGCTTTTGATCCTAGCAACGAAGAATACTTAAACCATAAACATAATTTTCTTTTGTAAAAAACTCATAAGCTTCTAAAAGAATGATAACCAAAAGAAAAAAGTACCTCTCATAAACTTCAATCAGATCGACTGTTCATAAAATTCCAGTTTTCTTTGAAGTTCTTGATAAGAAGAAACAAATACAAAATCAGTTACAAAAAAAAAAAGAACAAATACAACAGATTTTAAATTGATGAAGAAAGTTTAAGAAACTGAAAGAAAAAGATGAAATGGGATTTTGAGAGAAGAGAATGATAGTGTTGATTGAGGTGAATCATTTAAACCATATTAAGGCCACAAGAGTATTATACTACTTCTCGTAGTCTCTTTTTCTTCTTCTTGATTTGATGCTATTTTAAATTAATTTGTTAACGTTTTATTTGGGATTGTAGTAGTGGTTCCATTTTTGTAGGAATTGTAAGTTTGTAACTGATCATTTAGAGAATTTTGCTATATAAAAATTATATATATAATGACTAGCTCAATTATTTTATCCATGTAAACTAGTGTTACTATCAACTATTTTTAATTGATGCAAATTTAAGAAAAAATAACATCATCTTATACAATAAAGTTGAGTTTTCTCACTTCTCATGCTTCCACATCAGCATTAAAGCATGGGGCAAAAAAAGACATGTCAGCAATTACTAATTGAAATCAAACCGGACAAAATTAATTCTTCTTATCTCGGTTTGTCACATTTTGATTTGTTGAGTTTTTTTTTGACAAAATGGGTTTGGGCTCCTCAAAATATAAAGACCATTTATAGAATGATTTATGTATTACCCAACTTGCAGAACTTTTTTAAGATTTACACACATTCTCAGTCCTTTAAGTCTTCTTCTTACCTTCCAACCTAGGTTTCAGAGATCAAACACGATCACCTTTTTGTAAAGTTTTTTTCACCTTTTTGTAAAGTTTGTTTTCATGCATCCTTATATTTCATATAAAATAATGAACACTTGCACAACTTATAACTAAACAAGGTGCATAGTTTGTATCACATATATTGCAACATCTTCGATGTTTTAGTGTACATAATTTAAAGTAACAAATGATAATAATTAACACAAATTAATAGAATTATGAAAATACCATCATAGAAAATTATGAACACTTTCATAACTCATATAAGATTAGAAAAACTACAAAACTAATGAACACTTGCACAACTTCTAAAAGAATAAACAAAGAGCAGATTTTATATCAGTTTGTTTAAACAAAGGCCGGAGCTTATATTACTTTGGTTTATGATTTCCACATATATAAGAATCCGTTCAAAAAAATGATTTCCATGTTATACAAGGTTTTAGATGAGAAATTTATAAGTAACAAACTGATAATTATTAACACAAATAATAAAATTCAGAAGTTACCATTACAGAAAATTATGAACACTTGCACACCTCATAAAAGATTAGACACATTTCAGAGCTTATATAACCTATATTGACACATCCTATACGCTTAGAAGGCAATTTTATAAATAACAAACTGCTAAAAATTAACAAAAAAAAATTGGATTTAAGAAGCTATAACCTTACAAGTTAAAGCTTATCGTTGCAGGGTGCCTACACGCCTCCCAACTGAATGATTAGTTCACACTGTAAATGCAGTGTAATTTCAAAAGCCAGTAGTTACGTATCTCCTACATTCTTTCACTACACAGTTCTGATGCAACCTCTTGATTCTTGATTACTCAACCATTGCGATTTTCAGAAATAAAGGTGAAGACACCAGTTGAATTTAATGGGAAAGCAACCACAGGGAGATCTCCAAAAAATCTTAGTATATCTGAACACTCCACCGCATCATCACCATCTGTAACCAAAAGAAGTCATAAAAAAAAATTGGTGCAAAGGAGACGTAAACTTATTTTTATGACTTTGACAACTTACTCTTTTGTAAACAAACTTATGTACTTATTCCTACTTTTTAATCTTTGTTCATCCAGTATCTGAACCACGACAGCCTTGACTACAAGAGCAATATCTACCACGCACACCAGCCCCCCCATATCGAACACCTATCAGCTGAAGCTCATCTTAATAGTGAGGGAATAAATCACTACTTTTTCCACCACAAATCAATCAAAGCACTCAATCACCTCACATGTGCCAATCTGCTTATGGAAAATACGATAAGGGTACGTATCTTTGTGGTTTATTAATGTTGTGCAGGGGAAACCTCAAAGAAGAAAAATATTTCTTTGATATCCTTGACTGGGAAAACACACTATCAAAATCCGATTGCTGCTGGAATAAGATTAAGAGGTTCAAGTACTTTGGGTATCCGATCAGATTTCTTTGATACACTACTGGGGAAATGGTATCAAGAAACTTATGTTCGGGACAAGAACGTTCTCTGAAAACACCGCACCTGACGGTGGACCAACGGCAGAGGATATTGAGCATATGGAAGCTATGTTTGAAGCATTAGGGTTTACGTTCGCCTTTTGTATCTCTGATTATCTACCTATGCTCACGGGATTTGATCTTAACGATCACGAGAATGGTGGCGTTTAAGATATAAACAACCAGTCTAGGATTGTTACTATTTGTGCATAAGATATAAACGATCAGTCTAGGATTGTTACTATTTTAAGAGGACGAAACTATATATTATCTTCCTTGAAACAACATAATCACAAAAAAAAAAACACAAATACTTACATTTTTCATTCACAAACATGAACTTTACTTTATGTTTAAGTATTTACTAAATTAACTTTGTAAAGTTTATCAAATTTTTACTCTACATTTATTTGTTTCGATTAATAACAACCACTTATGCTACTTCACTAATAATCAGAAAAGATCATTGTCTTCAACATAGTTACAACATCAAATTTTTGAACATAATCTCTTCACTAAGGCCACAAAATAAATCGCAACTTCTTTTATAATAACATATATGAATCCGGCGCGTAGCGCCGGCACACCACTAGTTTCTATTAAAGTGATGTTGAAGAAAAATATACTTATAATATTTTTGTTAGCATCGGTTTCTTTTATTGATATAAATTGTATATCATTTTAATAAGTGATGTTAACCAAAATAATAAATGCATCAGTTGTTGAATTGATATAAATCTATATAACAGTACCAGTTTAGTTAAAATGATGCAAATTCATATAAGTTATATCATTTTGCTGAATTGATGTTAGTTTAATTATTAAAAACATCAATTTACTGTAACTGATTTAAAATCATTTATATTTGTGTCATTTCTAAATAAGTAATTTAAAATACTATCACTTATTTTTTTAATGTAATTTAAGTGATACAATTCACTGTTTTTTTGTAGTGGTGGGATAAACTTGTTTATTTCTTTAATTTCATCAAACATAGTCTTTTTTAAAATGCAGGACAATCTTTCGGGGAAATTTTATATGACCGCATTTTTGTTTTATATAAAGTAGACATGTGCATAAAATCCATAACTCGACGTCTAAACTCAATCTAAACAAACAAAAAAAAAAATTGGATCCGTAACCGGTAAAAAATCTAAAATATCAGAATGAGTTTTGTAGGGTGGTACAAAATATATCAAAATCAAAGTGTTATTAGCCAAACCCGAACAAATAACCCAAAAACCAAAAAAAAATCTGGAAAAAAATCTGAATGTCTAAATTAATCATAAATATAAATATTTGAAACATAAATATCTAGGTTAAATTATCAGTTCTATATTTATTTTAAAATGATATTTAAAATTAATTATCTAAATTTTAACTAAGTACTCTAATATCCAATTCTATAAAAATAAGTATCTTTCATTTGTTTTGGTTTTAGATTTTAGATTGCCAAACCAATATAACCCGAATCCGAACGATATATGGTTACTTTATTGATTTTAGAATGTGTACAAATTAGAACCAAACCCGACGTGTTATATTTGAATCTGATCCATACTTATAAACATGTCTACTTACATATTATGACATCTATGATGTGATATAAATTAGCTTGATTCAAAATATTTGACCCGTATTCCAATAAGTACTTGAATTCCCAAGCATAACTTATATTATGTTTTATATTTTGTTAAATTAATTTTATATTTGATAAATATTTTGTCTGTTTATTAGAATAACCCGTAAAATTATAATCATAAGAATATCAGTAATAATCGAAAATGATGATTAATTATTATATAGTATAGATTAATTATTGTTAGAAAATGATGATTTTATTATTTTTAAAAATAAACTATATAATTTTTAAAGTTAAAATAAAAATATATAAATAATTAACTTATACTATTACAATACTAAATTATATAAGTTTAATTTAAACATGTAATTTATTATAATATCTATAAATCCAATGGATTATCTAATTTTTATTAGCCCAATAAAAATTTCTACTAAGCCCAATAAATGCTATTAGTGAATCTAATAAATGTTATTAATGATTGAATAATGTAATGTCATAAATTCTATTAGATGGTCCATTTTAAAATATCACACATGAAGTGAAGTTATGACCTCTTTTAATATATAAGACTAGATTTTGACCCGCACTTTGAAAGTGCGAATATTTAGGATTTATAAAACTTTTTGATATGAGTTAGTATTATGAAATTGTATAATAGAAGTAGAGAATTTGGTTAAAATTAATTTATTAATTAGTTTATTTAAAATTTTGTATGTGCATTTTTATGTAACATAATCTTAGGTATAAGTATATAACTGGGATTCAAAAAACATAACTGAAACTAATCTTAAAATATAGGGTTGGTTCTGGTCTAAGGAAAAAAACTCATTAAATTGTTTTTTGGACATGCGCGTCTCGGTTCGTGTCCGGATCTTACCTGTGATCCGATGGATCCTACTTGAGACCCGATCGAAAAATATTCAAAATTTTTGTGTATAATAGGTATATTTGATTATTTTGGATATGCTTTGGTATTACAAATACTCTTTGAATTTTCACATTTGGGGTTTAGGTTATAGTTCCGAGTTTCAGGTAAAAGTTTAAAATACTTTCAGGTTTTCGGAATGTTTATGGGTAGTTTTCGTTAATCGGGTTAGTTACAGTAAAATTTATGGTATTTTCGTTATTTGAACATTTTTGGGGGTGCTTGTTTTGGTTTTTGGCAATTTGTTCGAATTTTGAAGTATATTTTGGATTTTTGGGTATTTTGAATTTTCTCGGGTCCTAAATAACTAAATCGATATGAATTTGTTACGTACCCAAAATTTATAAATATTTTACAGGTATTTGAATTATAGATCCAAATTGACCCGGACCAAAAAAGACGATCTAAGTTAAAACCGATCCAAGAAAAAAAATTAACTCATAAAAAGAAAAACAAAAACAAAAACCATCAATGATGTCTTGGTCGTGTTGTTTAACTACTTAATCAGCATGTTTTGTATTCCTCTGAGATAACTTTTTTTCTTCTAAATTATTGCTTCTATCTCTTCTAAGCTTAACCTCTTTTCTTTCTCCAAACTCACTGGTTCAATTGCTTCCTCTACTTCTTGATTGGAGCTCCAATTTTCTCTTTTAATAGCATCGACACACTGCTTTTGTTCCTCTTCTGATTGTGGGTTATCTGAGGCCCAAGAGTGTCTAGCGGACTCACAAGCACCATGAAAAGCAGTCTCCTCTTGGCTATGTGGCTTAGCTTCATTCCTATGACTTATTGAGCTCTGATTCAGTACAGAATGGATGAGAAGATCGACCATAAAATCAGTTGTGCAGGTTCATGTTGTTTTAACTATGTTCTGCTATAAATGTGACGTTTGAGTTAGTTAACTTTACCCTTGTCAATTAACAACAGGCAAAATTAAACCATCTGAAAAGTGGCTGAGAGGCAAAACAAAGCTCAAAGTACACCAATATTTAATACCTTAATTATCGTGCCTTTTAGTAGTCTTAGGGCTTGATTGGTAGAGCATTAGCACAAGCATGCTCTCTATTATCCAATCAACATTTGCCAAAGAAGCATTTGGAAAAGCATTTACCAAATGCTAATGCTCTCCAAATGCTATTTGCTCAATGCTCTCCAATAGAGCTTTTGGTAGAGCATTTGCATTTACAATATATAAAAAATTTAAAAATAATTATACATAATTATTTTATTTTAGTTTAAGAATACAAAAAAATATTTTTATACTCAAAAATAAATTTATATTTTAAAAATTAAAATAAAATTATACTTAAATATTTTTAAATTATATAAAAGAACAATATTTCACATTTAAAATATAATATAATTTATATAATTACATATATCATTCATTATTTTTAATAACAAGCATAACATAATATTTATTTATATATTATAAATATAAACATATATATATATATATATATATATTAATTATACATTAATAAATAAATTATATAACATATATTAATTTTTAGGATAATTTTATACATGAATCATTTACTGCTCTATCAATAAATAATAATAATTTACATATAATTTTTATATAATTTATTTATATATTTAATAAAATTAAATATTTTTATCTCCAAAAATAATTTATTATTTTTTTAAAAATTACATTTTTAGATAATTATATTTTACATATAAACTATAATATAATTTATATAATGAATAAGATTGAATAAGATTCATTATTTTTAATAAAAAATATATTATAAATATATAAATATATTCTAATATAAATATTTATTTATATTAACTATTATAATAATTTTTAAAATTGTATACAGCTACTGCTCTACCAATCACTTTATTAAAATTTTTACTGAAAGCATACAGCTTCTGCAGCATACTGCTAATACTTTATCATCTGCCGTACCAATCGAGGCACTTAATTGACTAACACACCAATAGGGTTTGAATTATCCTTGAAGTTAGAAAGCTGCAGAATCCAATCTCTCTTAAAGTTGAGAAGCTCCTCTCGAAATGTGAGGTCTCCTTCCCTAGAAACCGGTGAATCACATTAGTGTTTCCAGTGCATTTTTTTTTTAACTTTCAGTGTAATTTGTTGAAGCAAAAAAAAAAAGTGGATACACATAAATTTATCGTGTTCATTAACTTCAACCTTAAAAAACAATCAGTACTGTCCAATTTTTGGTTTTGTGCAAGCTGCGGGAAATGATGCATTTATCTACTTAAGCACAAGTCACTGTTGTTGCCATGAAAATATCTACAAAAGAGATACAATAGAGAAATAATTTCAGAGATGTAAGGATCTTGAGAAAATAATTGATAACACAAAATGAAAAACACTCACTTTTGAGATGACAGTCTTTAGGAGGACACTCGACATTATTGGTAGCTTTGAATATTGTTAGGATTGTAAGTAGTAGAGAAAACGGATCCTTAATGATCATTAGGGCACCATAAACTTTACTCCATGACTGCGGAGTTCCCATTGGAAGAGACTCTGTCAGATCTCTAACGGAAAACATATATTAAGTGAAGAAGGCTGAATAATAGGAACGCGATATAATTAGGTCGTCTCTATTTTCGTTGACGATTTTACCCTTAATGAAATATGTGTTTTAAAGCAAATTTGATGGCACAAAAAGTAATATCTCAGGGAAGAGTAGGGGTAATTTCATAAAAAAAGATCATGTTTTAATAATATTTGATATTATGGATGATGATGATATTGTTTAATTTTTTTTGAATAAATCTTTTGTGAAATATACATTGTCACGTCTTTTATGGTTTGTTGCCATACCGGCTTAATTGAAATAGACACGTACTAAACCAATGTAAAACTACCAAATGAGATCATCTTCTTCATCTCCTGTGACTAATGAAAACACTCATACATGGAATAATGAGAAATATCTAAGATAAACTATGAACAAGAGATAACTCAATGTGAAAGGAATACGCTCGTTGAGGCAGGGACTCACGTTCTGATCTAGCCGGACACCTAACATCATGAGATTGGGATGACTAAATCTGATAGGTAAGGTAAACTATGAAAGTATGCTTATTCAATGGTCTGTTGATCTGCTGTGATAAGGTAAGCCGGATATAAGTTAATAGCATGAGTAAGATGATTCTTTGTGTATGTCAAGGCTGACCCACCATAGATGTTATACATGTTAGCTTATATGTAGGTTTTATTTGGTTTATGGAGAACGTAAATGTTTATTTTAGATGGTAGACATGATGGAACATTGTTTTATTGTTTCAGTACGATGTATAAACCGAGAAATATGAATTGATATGCATGTTAGTTTACATGTTATTGTAAAGCTAATATAGATTTAATTGAGTAGATTATATTAATGAAGTTAAAAAAAACTAGGTCGTTTTCCGCGCTACGCGTGGATAGTTCCTATTATATAATATGATTAATTTTTTGCATTTGTAATGTGTTTATAGAATATGACACATGAAGTATGTATCAGACTTTTAACTTTGTATCACAACTTGTGACTGCAAACTTAAACAAAGAGATTCTACAACATGAGCTAGTCCACAAGGAGTAGCAGTCATGAAGTCTCCAAGCCCATAGAGCTGTGGAATAAGTTAGTCATGTTGCTGGAGATGAAGGGGTGGCTATGTAAGAGAAGGCTAATCTTGGATATAAATTCAAATTTTTCTTAGAGGAGTACAGAGAGTTAGCCACAGAAGAATTGTTCATGAAGAACGAAGTTGTTATGCTTGCTAGGTGTGTACTTAAGAATGAGAGATGACCACTTCCACAATGTCTGCATCCTCCAGTTCTGCAGTTACTCGATTCAGGCATAAAGAAACACAGAACCCTGTATATGATAAGGTCTCAGCTGGATTCTTTGGCCTGGATAAGCATAAGACAAAGAAGAAGAAGACGGAGAACAAAAATGAAGAGAAAACTGGATTCAAGTGGTTGAATAAGCTGAACAACATTAAAACGTCTTTACAAAGTGCAGCCTTAACCGTCGACTTTTTAGACTTTTTAAACTTGCGTAATTAGTCTAACCTTTGTTGTATTATGCATACATGGTACATGATTACATATGTTCTACCGTCTTGTTACATCTTATATAACGCAAGTTTGTCTCTGTCTACAAATGTGTTTTTTACATGAGTAACTAATCTACAAAGAGCTAGTAACAGTAAATTACCCGTGCTAAGAGTTGTGTTATTCAACTCCTGTCGTTCATTCAATTCATTGGCTCCGATCGAAATCCCAGAAACCCATAAAGGTTTTAAACGAAGTATCAGGAAATAAACCAAAACAGTCTGAGGGAAACCAAAAGAACAAAAAAAAAAGAAAGAAGAAGAAGCAAATACCTTCGTTTTGGATCTTGGACTTGAGGAAACCCCTCCAGAAATATTACCGTGGTCGTACACCACAGCGGACACAAAGTGTCAACATAAATTTGGGGAACCACATCATCAAAGAACACGTTTGGGGAAAGAGAGGCCTTCGCTTTCCAATTCTTGGAAGCCATTGCTGGTGAAGGTCTGTCTGCGTTGATAAGAGGAGTTAGGCATCAATAAAAACTATGCTTTCCACTTGACGAATAGACTGATACATTGAAAATATTAAGTGCACGTAATATATGGTAAACTGATAGGTGATGAGGTGCTGACCTGGAAACGGAAGAAGAATAAGAAGGAGAGTGACCTGGCACCTGAAAAACAAATGGAAATGCCGATAAACTTGAAAAGAGAAAGAGAGTATCATATAGTATAAATAGATGATTGCTTGTAACAGAATCTTTAGGCATTTTGAGGTAGATGCCTGCAGAAGAGATTAGGACTCTCAGTAAAGCCTAGGATCTGGATATTGAATCATAGTTCTTGAATCTTGATCACTATATACTTGTGTTCTTATCATAAACACACTGGCAATACATCTTAGAGCCCAAAACAGATGTGGTCAGCAATAAAATCAACCAAATAATGACAAAAATTATAACAAAAAAAGATCCGATTTTTTAATCACAGTTACGTTGGCTTAGCTTCACCACACATGTCTTTGACCATGATGATAGTCATTTGTACTAACTGGCTAAGAAAACTTAAAGATAAGAGCAAATACTTCACGTTGAACCTGCCATGTGCTATGCATGTTCCATTGGAGTTGGGCAATACTCCAAACCCCTGCACTTGGTAATCCTTAAACATGCGCCGGCTTTAATCTCTCGGTCATAAGCTGAAATGCAGACATATATATAAAAAAGAGGATTTAAAAAATTACAATCACTAAATTATTATTCATATTTTCCCATTCTTTCCGCGCTATTTTACATTTGACTTCCAATCAATCATGTAGAAGACAGATGGTTTGGTCCATACGAAAACATAAAGAGAAAGTCCGAAATTTCTAGTAGACGTACCGATCCCCAAGATACCTAACTCATAAGTACAGTCATATACGCGAACACACCTTTAATAAACATGTCCATAGACATGTAACCACCTTCTGCCTGAAGGAGGGAAGCACCATAGCTTTCGCTAAGTCTGCCGAGGTAAACTGCGCAACAAAAAACAAAAACTTGAGGCAACACTCATCTATATTTGAAACCCACAATTGATCAAAAAAGAACCAATATAAGCAAGCATCAAGAAACGTTGAACCCACCTAAGAGCCGAGCTTGAGCTTGCCATGATTTTTGGCTGTAAAGAAAACATTAGAAATTCATCCATAACTTTAAGCAATGAGTGTTAAGAAAGATAGCAAAAAAAAATACCAGAACTACCTACGTCTCTGAGGCACAAATCAAAGAGTGGATACAACAATGACTACCTCCCTCTCTGAGAATATTGAATTGCTCTTTGTCACATCAAATGAACTTAGCTCATAGCCACCACCCTCTCTGAGGAGGCGTTGGAACGCGTGGACGCTAATTGATCACTGGATCATAGTGGACTGCAGCCTTCAAAAAAAAATTATAAATACAGTTATCTATTACAATAAGAGAAAGTAACAAAAGATTCAGTGACTTCTCGATCTATAAGAAAAAGAATATAAAACTGGAATCAAAGCGAAAGGAAATCATGAAGACAGAATTAAAGCCTAATTGATTGCAGAGGAGGAAGGGTACCGGAGATTGTAAGAAGATGATATTCACTAACTCAAAATCTAAATGGAAAGTTATGACAGGAAGGAGAGAAAAAGGTTTGCCGAAGAAGAGAGGAGACAAAGAGCTACGAAGAAGACGAATCGAGAAGTTGAGAGGCGTAGAGAAGAGGCAAACTTGACTTAATTTCGTCTCATTACTTGACTCAGTTTGGGCTCAATACAAAACATTCTCAAGCCCAGAAAAAAGAAAGCCCACCCGGATGACCCAATTAGATCTGACGTGGCAAATTGAAACAATCTTATTGGTTGATTAAAAAAGAGGACGTGGACAGCCTCATATCCCTTTAATAAGGGCTTTTAATCATAGTAGATAAGTATGTTTATATATTTAGTCACAATGTTATTCAATAGATCTAAAAAAATGCCAAGGTAATTTTTAAATAGGACCCTTAATTAATAGATTAGACTTAAGGTTTTTGCCAAACATTACAATATAATTTATTTTGGAAATGCTCTAAGACAAATGTAGTCACTTACCATATACTTCAGGTCAATTTAAGAAAAGTCATCAATCGACCAAACCGTAATTGACATGAAAACCGACCCTAACCGAACTAAACAAAAAAAGGTTGAGGTGCCACGAAAACCGAACAAAAAAAAGAATATATTAACGAGGTGGTAGAATAGAGGAGCAGAAAGGAAGAAAAAAATATAGCAAAAGAAAATATAAACCCTAATCTCATTCTCATGTACCTAGTTCCTGAGCTACTAGAAGAGATCTTCCTTATACTGCTATTAGGGATATATATCCCACATCAGGAATTCAATGGGACCTTAAGTAATATATAAAGGGTTAGAGCCAATCCACTTATCACCGAACGGAACTTTAAGACAGAAGAGAATCTAAGAAATACTCCGGTTGAAGGGTTTAAAACGTTCATCCAGCCTGGTACTGGGATGCAGACAAGACCGTCACATGACAGCGACGGTCGTGAGGCTGCGGCACTGCAGTGTAAGTAGACTATCTCGATCTCTTCGTCGCCTTGGAATTCATGTTGGATTATGTTTCCGTCTACTGCCACCATGATTTCCGGCTTCTTTTTAATATTCACCATACGTCTCTTCTCTGCGAATCTCCTCGACTCAAGTATTGATCTCCATTGTTTTGAGACGGTTTTGAATTTGTGGATGGATTTCAATGGCAGTTATTAGGGATATATATCCCACATCAGGAATTCAATGGGACCTTAAGTAATATATAAAGGGTTAGAGCCAATCCACTTATCACCAAACGGAACTTTAAGACATAAGAGAATCTAAGAAATACTCCGGTTGAAGGGTTTAAAACGTTCATCCAGCCTGGTACTGGGATGCAGACAAGACCGTCATATGACAGCGACGGTCGTGAGGCTGCGGCATTGCAGTGTAAGTAGACTATCTCGATCTCTTCGTCGCCTTGGAATTCATGTTGGATTATGTTTCCGTCTACTGCCACCATGATTTCCGGCTTCTTTTTAATATTCACCATACGTCTCTTCTCTGCGAATCTCCTCGACTCAAGTATTGATCTCCATTGTTTTGAGACGGTTTTGAATTTGTGGATGGATTTCAATAGCAGTTATTAGGGATATATATCCCACATCAGGAATTCAATGGGACCTTAAGTAATATATAAAGGGTTAGAGCCAATCCACTTATCACCAATTGGTTTTAAGTTGGAAGCCCATAATAAACCCGAATTTAACATGGTATCAGAGCGATAAGATCCTTTGACCTAATTTACTACAACTACTACTACTATACTTAGGGCCAATACACTAATCACCAATTGATTTTAAGTTGGAAGCCCATCTATGTTAACATGTTATCAGAGCCCAGATCATAAAAGCCCTAAACTCCTAATTAATTAATTAACCTTTCCGACCGGCTATATAGGTCGTGTTTAACCTTCCGACTAGGTATAATTGTCGTATTTGACTCGCTCGACCGAGTATAACTGTCTTAAAGTTCGAGATTTCTGGCCGATAAGAGCCATCATCTCGAGGAAGGGTATTAGGGATATATATCCCACATCGAGAATTCAATGGGACCTTAAGTAATATATAAAGGGTTAGAGCCAATCCACTTATCACCAATTGGTTTTAAGTTGGAATCTCATAATAAACCGAATTTAACATGGGTTAGAGCGATAAGATCCTTTGACCTAATTTACTACAACTACTACTACTATACGATGATGTTGATTTCTTAGATGATTTCTTAGATGTATTCCCTAGATTTTGGAGGATGGGATTTGGTAAAGACAACATCACTGGTATATATAAGATAGTGAGGATGTGTTTTAACGATCATTGGAAGATTCAACGTTGCGAGATTCTTGACGTTAACATTGGGAGATGGCGGAGACTGAGGCCACCTCCTTACGAGGTAAAGTTTAGAAGGAAGTCTACATGTGTGAATGGATCCATCTACTGGATAGAAGTAACTCCTCGATACAAACTTTTAGCTTTGAATCTTCACAAAGAGAAATGGCGTGACGTTACACTACCGTCGGGAGCACTAGGAACTTCATGCCAGGTAGCAAATCTTGAAAACCGTCTAGCATTAGCTGCAACCTATATTGAGAACCATCATTGGTACGTGAAGATATGGTGCATGCATGCACCAGAAGAAGAAACATGGAGTTTGATTTACTCCATAAGTTTATTCCCTCTCCAGCACCGTCTCGACAACAGTATCCCTTTATAGTTTTGGACTAGCAGTGTTGGTTTCTAAAACAGGAAATCTTTTCTTTATTGACAATTACAAAAGGTTGTTCAAATATTATCCAGAGACTGATGAAGTTTCTCGCGTTTATGGATATATTTGTGTGATATCTCCCTTTGTTGAAGATGTGTTCACCCTTGGACGTTGGGATTCTGTTCCGGACATGAGGAGGACATATGGACTTGAACATTTGGATCATGTGCCTTTCTCCTCCAAGATATCCAATTTCTTCAGACGGATGGAATTTAAGATCCCGAGTAGATTGGTACTTGCCACCACTATTGTGACTCTTGTAATGTTACGTTGTTCCATTTTGTCTAGGTCTTGATATTGCCTCGAGGGAGTGGTGTGGCCTTTGTTTTTCTTTATTTTTCAAAAAAAATAGTTTTGTTGACTAAGCAAACATGTATGTTCTTCAGCTGTTTGTCTCTCCCATAATCACTTTCTTATATGCAGATGTACAAACTCAATCATGGATTTCTCTTGCAATCAATTTCTCATATATAATATGTATCTAAAATTGTTTCCTTAACATTTGTATCAATGGAAAATGATTTATCATGGTAAATTTTTGTCATCTCCCATGTGTTTTAATCTTTTCACGGTTGGCATCTTCTATTTTATATAATATATTTTTTGGTTGAATGAGTCAATTTTCTTGAAATTGGTTCAGATTTACCACTCTCAAAATGACAACCGTGCAGCAGTTTCTGGTGATGCGGCTGTAGTGGAGCTGTGGAGGCGGCCAGAATAGCACAAGAGATGATGACATCTCTTTACATCGGCGATCTGGACATGAACAACTGTTCGAAACGTTTAGCCAAGTGGGTAAGGTGGTTTTATATCTCTTTGCTCAGGCTAAATTATTTAAGCTGCTTCTTAAGGTAGTAAACATCTTAAAGTTCTCTGATGGGTTCATAGTGCATTGTGATAACAGGTTATTGGTTTAATCTAATAAAGGTTTCTCGGTTTAATTATCTTTTCTATTCGCTCTTTTCTTTTCTCCATATATTCATCATCCCTTTAACATTCTTTTTAGGTTTTGAGCGTAGCAACACATATGGATATAGCTTTGTCTACTTTTTATTCAAATTCATATATCTATGCTTCTCAAAGTAATACTCTCTTACTCTTTTTGTATTTTTCAGCTTGAAATTTTTTTAATGAATTATTTGTAGGAAAAAGAAAGGATAACTAGGCTCCATATATAGATTGACCATGGAAATACCAGGGTAAATACCTTTGCACTTTTGTTTCAGTTAACATGGAAAGTTTTAGAGTATTTGCAGTGTACACATTAACTCTTTACCTTAATTAGGTGTATACCCATTTTCCTCTTACTCTGATTTCATCGAAATAAAGTGGACATTTCTACCGCTACTTGTATTTATCCGTTTCAACCTATTACTTTTTTTATTTTTAATGTTATTCTGTTTGACCAATGTTATTCATTCTCGTTCCTTTCACTTACTAAAACCTAGATTTCATACTAAAATGATGGATGTCTGAGAAGACTTTTTCCTTTCAAATTTTAGAAAAGATTTCTGTCACTAGATGAAAACGAGCTAAAATCTTCTGACAAATTTACTTAAATCCTCTTCTTTTTTTTTCCAAACATGGAAAGCACGACGATCTGATCCCTTGGAATTGACGTCTCCATTATCTCCACCAGCAAAGCATCATCTCAGTCCTTCCTTTGCATCACCTCCTATCTCTGTTGCACTCCATCAGATCCGATCTACCTTCAAACTCTTACAATATCCTCCCCAAGTTTGAACCCCACACCACACCTAAACTATTACTGGTGTGGACATTTACTTAATTTGCAGAGATCCTCTCCATTGTATTTTCTAGTTAATAGTATTATTTTTATGTCTTACAAAAAAAAAAAATATTTTTATCTGAGCAATGAATGTTTTATCCGTTCAAAAATGTTTTCATGTTATTATTGTGTTTTGTTTTAGCCGGCTACACACCATCAATATAATATAACAATCACATTTATTGCTTGCTATTATTATTTTTAGCTGAGTTCTGAATATTTTATCCAGTCAATAATATTTTTAATGTTTTGTGTTACCTAGCTAATATTATGTTTTAAGATTCACATAAAATTTTAGCCGGCTACACCATCATATAGTATAACAATCAAATTTTTTTACATGTTTGTCTACTATATAATTTACAGATGATATTCCTAAATCTAAAAATTAAATGTCATTTAACTAAATGTAACCATCAAGTCTTATATTATGTAGTTTACGTAACTTTATATTGATATATGCAAATATTATGTATATAAAAAATTTATCTTATTTAATAAGATTATATACTGAATATCCATCTTTGTATGATAATAACAAGTAAATATTGTGTTAGCAGTGTAATATAAAACTAACCATCCATATTTTTCACACAAACACTCAATAATCAGTCGACAAACACTCATCCAAACCACAACCTGAATATATCGAGTCAGATCTAGTTCACGCGTTCATAATTAATCAGCCTCAATATATAACTTGAGAGATCAGAAACATGAATTTACTCTAAATATCTAAATAAACAAGCAAATATTTACTTGCATGTGAAAGAGAATCAAGCAATCTGATATGAAAACAGAGATACATGCATCTGTTTGGAGCTTACTTTTTCTTAAATCCAATGAAGAAAAATATAAGAACATACAAAAGTTTACATAGAAAATAGAAAAGAAAGAAAACAAACTATTTGAAATTATAACAGAAAACAAGAGATAGCAAGTGGTAGCAACTTTACGGTGAAAAACATGTTTCAGTAAAGAGAGAGAGTGTTTTTGTTAGTTTGTGATTTAGTATAATATTCGGCCTATGACACATTTGTTCCTTAAATGAGAGAAGGTCATTTTCGTCATTTCTCTGCTTGCTATTGAGAGCCCGCAAAATTTGTGATTTGGGTATTTACCTAATTACTATATTCTTCTTGTATTTTAACTCAATTCACTCAAAGCTTTAATGTAACTGATTTTTTTTGGACTATATTTTTCTGTTAATTATTGATATAAGGCAAAAAAAGGCTAGCTCATTTTGCCTTTAAGAAACGTGAAGATGGTAGTATATCAGGGGCTGTGGGGACGAGACTAAGGTACATTATTTTGTTTAACAGAGATATTTTAGTTTACCGAGATATTTTAGTTTACCGTTGCCTGTAATTTTCTAGACATAATGTCCACAATTTTGTGACTGCAAATACAAATTAACACTCTTCAGCGCATCTTAGTAAAATACCATCTATCTATGTAGTGTCTTTTAACCAAAAAACTAGATTTTGAACCCGCACATCTGTGCGGGTAATTTTTCATTTTATAAAAATATAACAAAATCTTTCAGATATATCATTTACATTTTATTTTTATATTGTATAACTATAGAATCTTATTATTTTAATTATTTTATATAATATATTGTTGTCATTTTTAAAAAATATCAAATATATTTTTTTAGATAATGTATTTGTTGTGAATTACAAAAATATATGTCAACATTTTTTGTATAAAAATATTACATGATTTAAAAAAATTAATATGTTTTAACAGTGAATAAAAGAAAATTTTAAAATAAAATATTTTTTTTACCAATTTAATATATTTTTATATTAATTTCACATAGCATTTTATTTTAATATAATATAGAAAATCATTAAATTATAACATATACCAATTTTTATTTTTAATTAACATTAATATATATATATATATATTTATCACGAAATTAAATAATATATATTTTATAAAAATATTTAACTTTCTTGGTAAGATCTTGTTAGATATTTTCTCAACAGATTTTGTTATAAATGAAATTAAAGATAACTTTATAGTTATATATTATTAAAATATTTCTTCAGTAATATATATTTGGTTGATTAATATAAATAATCAAATATGTTATATTAATGAAATAG
>CAKOAT010686264.1:189723-217020 GCA_932364175.1 Eruca vesicaria subsp. sativa | reverse complement strand
TAGGGGGTGATTGGTTGAACTGTAGATTTAAAAAATTTACTGTAGAATTTAGACTGTAGATGTTTTTGATGTAGTTGTATCTAATGTAGCTGTAGAAATTAAATGAAAAAAATATAAAAGGAAAGATATTCCTACAACAATCCTACAGCAATAATTTTTTGCTTTAGAAAATAAGCTTCCTACAACCACTTTTCCAATTTTTTTACTTTAGATTTAAAATCTACTTAAAGCATGATTGGTGATTTAAATGGTTGTAGATATAAATTAAAGCTAAAGTCATTACTTACAACCCAACCAATCACCCTCGTAATGTTAATACATATTTAGATTAATGAATTCTATACCCAGTACGTAATACGGGCTCAAACACTAGTAATACAAACAATATACAATTACAAGAAATAACGTATAACACAGAATCTTTTTGGTTCTAACTTCATTTATATAAGCACAATCTTAATCTCATATTTACCATTTCATCTTCTACAGGTTATGAGGAACCACAAACTCAACAACAATGGTATCATCCAAATACTCACCAACCTTCTCCTTCACCAACTCCTCGTGAGCCTCAGATTCCCCAAGATCCTTAAAATACACAACCGATCCAATCAAGAAACCCTTTGCTCTCGCCGGAGAGAAGTTCTCTCCCACACTGATCTCATCAGACCTCTCCTTAACCACTTCCACAATCTCCTTCTTCGCCTCGTCGGTGACGTCATCTTTCACCTTCAGCAACGTCACTCTCGCAACAGAACCTGCAGGAGGTTTTAGGACTCGAGGGACTTGATCGGCGATCCAGTCAACGGACATGATGTCTTCCCATATTGGCATGGTTTGCTCAACGACGCGAAGGTGGTCGGGATGTGCGACGTACGCGCTGAGATCTTCTTTGGATCTGTAGCGGCTGTGGAGGACGTGAGTGAAGGCCGAGGTGGATTTGAGACTGTGGATTGGAGCTGCGGAGATGTAAAGAACTTGGTCGATGGTGGTGAGGCTGTTGAGGTCGTTGACCATGGTGTCGATCTTGGTGGAGTCAACGTTGTCTTTGACCTTGAAAAGGACGATGTGCTCGATGATCTGAGACATGGCAGCGAAGTGAGGAGAAAGAGAGACGGAAGTTTAAAGGTGAAGAGATAAGATTACGATTAAACGTAGATTCAATATATATAGTGATATTAGTTACCAACCAATAAAATTGTATTATTACATATTTAATATTTTTTATAAAAAATAAAGTATTGTCAAATTATATTATAATTTTAAAAATTATAATATAATCCTAATCATAAATTTTGGATAAATCTTAAACACTAAGCAGAAAATACTAAATTTTAAAAACATCAACCTCTTAATCCTAACCCCTAAATATTTGGATAAAAATAAATAAAATTTTAAAAAATTTTAACGCTGTCAGCAAAACACTAAATTTTAAATACTAAAAACAAACTCAAAACCCGTTGATAAACCATAAATCCTAAGAGCATCTCCATTGGCGAACCAATGAGGCTCAATTCCTTAAGTGACTTTTTTGAATTTTTTTTTTCCGTTTGACTTTAAAAAAAAAATAATAATAAACATCCCACTCGCGGGCCGCCACGTGTTGTGGAACCCGCAGAATAGTCATGATACGGGTGTGATATAGGTTCAGTGGGGAGAGTCTGCAAGAGGCAGTATCACAAATCATGTGGGGTCCGACGATTATTATATTATTTTTGTTTTTGGGAAGTTGTGTGAACTTTGGGAATGATCCCTCGATAGGGATGGTCTAAGGTTTACAATTTATCCAAGGGTTTAAGAGTTAAGATTAAAGATTTAGTACTTTTAAAATTTAGTATTTAGTGTTTTTAATTAGGATTTAAGATTTATCTGATGGCTTAATTAAGATTTATCCAAGAGTTTAGGGTTTAGGATTTATGCTTCATAGTTTAGTGTATTGCTGATGACGTTAAAAATATTAAAGAAAAATATTTTTTTTATAACTATTATTATTTTATATTTATTACTTATTTTATTTTTATGTTTTTCTGCATATTATGAAATAATAAAATAATAAATATATATTAAATAACTAAGAAATCAATTACTATTATGTAATAATTGGCATGCACATAGAAATCAAACGACCTCTTTTGTTTATTCGCAATCATTTTAGGGTAAATAATTCAAAATAAGAAATCTATCTTTTTTTTTTTGACATCAAAAGACTGATCTATTACTCAAACTTGACATAGTCTGGAGAGCCAGACCGTAATAAAATAACCAACATACACAAGATCTCGATAGAAAGATCAAGATGATTTAGCTAAGACATCTTATATATTGTATATGATATATCTAATTATATTTAAATAATATTAATATATCTATATATATAGTATACTATTAATATAAATATTTATTAAATGGGATTTCTACTCATATGATTTTATGATTATTTGCATATTTATGTAACAAAATTTTACACCAAAGAAACATTTTTAATGTGGAATGTTTAGTGGTTTCAATAATTTATATCATTAAAAAAAACAGTGAAGATTTTAAAATTAAAATATTAAATTTTCAGTATATGCTCAATGCAAATATCAAAATATAAGTATGCATTTTCTGAGGTAGGAGTTGCAGTAGATCCAGAGAAGATTACTGCAATATCGAAGTGGCCTACACCTAAGAGTGCTACTGAGATCCGCAGATTTTTGGGGTTGGCTGGATATTACAGAAAGTTTGTCAAGAGTTTCGCCAATATCGCAAAGCCGATGACGTGATTAACATGCAAGGACGTCAAGTTTGACTGGACAGATGCTTGCTCGAAGAGTTCCACTGAGCTGAAACGACAACTGACGAAGATACCAGTTTTGGTACTTTCTAGACCGGGGATATCATATGAGGTTTATGCGGAATCATCTAGCATGGGTTTGGGATGTGTATTGATGCATGAAAGACAAGTTATTGCTTATGCATCATGACAGTTGAGACCTCACGAGGTCAATTACCCTACTCACGACTTGGAGTTGGCAGAAGTGGTATTTGCACTGAAGATCTAGAGGTCATATTTGTATGGAGAGAAGGTGCAGATTCTCACGGACCATCATAGTCTGAAGTACATCGTACTCAAGCAGACCTGAATTTGAGACAGCGAATGTGGATGGAGTTGTTTGCAAACTATAATTTGGACATCACTTATCATCCGGGCAGGCCAATCAGGTGACAGACGCCTTGAGTAGACGTAGAAGTGATGTGTCAGGAACCAAGGAGGTTCAGGAACTTACTGGGATGATTGCAAGTCTCATATTGTGTGTTACTACTGTAGAGGGGGATACAGCCGGTCTGGATGTCGTGGAACAGGAAGATCTACTATGGAGGATACGCAGAGCTCATGATGAGGCTTTGGTTAAGCAGACTGAGATCGAGAATTTTGGATACCATATAGCTTTGAGCGGGATGTACATGTACCGGAATCGAGTTTGTGTGCCAGATGATAAGTTGCTAAGGAAAGAGATTTTGCAGCAAGCACACCGTTTGTGTTTCTTTATCCATCCAGGGAATACCAAGATGTACAGGGATCTGAAGTGTTATTACCATTGGCCTGGTATGAAGAAAGATGTTGCTATATTTGTATCGTAGTGTCAAACAAGTCAGATTGTTAAGGCGGAGCATCAGGTGCCTAGCGGGTTACTGCAGAACATACCTTTGCCAGAGTGGAAATGGGATGTGGTGACTGGACTCCCAACAACGTGTGGTGGGAGGAATGTTATTTGGGCTATTGTGGATAGACTCACTATGTCAGCACATTTTTTAGCGATTAAGAAGACATACAAAGCTCACCAGTTGGCAGAGATATACATCAGTGAGATTGTGAGAATACATGGAGTTCATGTTAGTATTGTGTCAGATCGGGACACAAAGTTCACATCTGATTTTTGGGGAGCCTTTCAAAAGAAGTTTGGGACTAAGGTTCATTTGAGTACAGCTTATCACCCCCAGACAGATGGTCAGTCAGAGAAGACTATACAGAATTTAGAAGATATGCTCAGGGCTTGTGTTCTGGATTTGGAAGGCAGCTGGGGAAAGTATTTACCTCTAGCGGAGTTTGCTTACAACACCAACTATCATTCAAGTATTGGAATGGCACCGTATGAGACAATTTATGGTAGGCCTTGTCGTACCCCACTTTGTTGGACAGAAGTGGGGAAGAGACGAGACTTAGTTCCAGCGATGGTTGAGGAGATTGTAGAGCAAGTTGAGATGCTCAAGACTCCGCTTAAGGAAGCCCATGACCGGCAGAAGAGTTATGCAGATAAGCACTGCTAGGATTTGGAATTTGAGGTGGGTGACTTAGTATATCAGAAAATGAGAACATTTCAAGGAGGATCTAAGACCCAGAAGCTGAAGAAGCTTATACCGAGGTATATGGGACCATACCCTATTTTGGAACGTATTAGAGAAGTAGCTTATAGATTGCAGTTATCAGCTGAGTTGTCCGACTTTTATGACGTGTTCCACGTGTCAGCATTGAGGAAGGTAGTGAGAGAACCAGAGTTAATTTTGCAGCAGCCACCTCGTGATCTTGGTAGAAATTTGTCTACACGTATCCAGCCAGTTGAGATTTTGGAGAGGCAAGTGAAAACTGTTTAGGGATTGATGACCATGCTGGTTAAGGTTCGTTAGGAGAGAGATGGGATCTAGGAGGAGACTTGGGAGATTGAGACTTGGGAGATTGAGACTCAGATGAGGATAGATTATCCACGACTTTTTCAGGACGATATCGAACAGTCAGATCATGAGCGGAATTCGGGAACGAATTCCTTTGGCGAGAATTATAATGACCCAATTACTAGTCTAGTCGTTTTGGCCCAACAAGTCCCAATTGGTTTGCAAGAAACCCTAGGTGAGCACTATTTAAGCACTTATGACTCATTATTTTATTCATAAAAATCCCTAAACACTAGTTCTACAAAGACTGGCCGTCAAGTAGATCGGAGTCCGTACCACCAGTGTTACATCCAACCGAGACCGGCTCCACCACCCCGTTACTGTCGACCACCGCAAGTGAACCGTTCACCGCCGGTTCGTTAAGTTTCATCTTGGCCGTTTAGTAACTAAATGATATCTCGTTAACTGTTTGTCGTTTCAAAAATCTAAGGCCACCACCATGTTTGTGACGTCGAGACAAGTCTAGAGCACCAAGATCTACTTGAGATGACCTCTGACAAGCCTGCATGCGCAGGTTCTCTTTCGTGCTGTTCCGCGCATGTTTGTCACGCGCCGCCGCGCTTCGCCGCACGAGCCGCATGTGGATCCCACGCGCCACCGTCACTCGCCGCAAATCGCCACTGTCCGTGATTCCGGTAAGCCGCCAACCTCCACCTCGCCGCTGGTGACTCGGAAACTCGTCCGAATTGACACGGCGAGTCAATGCCGCGACTTAGTCAACCAGTTTGGCTAATTTGATTTCGGTTTGGTTAGTTGAATTGCAGTTTAAATTAATTGTATCTGGTGGGCATAAACCGGTTTGGTTATTGAGATTTGTTTTTGGTTAGGTTAACCGGTCGGTTAAATTGCATTAATTTTGGTTTGGGATTAAACCAGAATTGATCTAGTTCTGGTCCAACTGAAATTGAATCTAGTTAAGGGGAAAATGGTGGTTCAATTTGATTTCAATTTGGATTAGCCGTATGCTATAACCGCATGATTGTTTTGTTGTGCGCTCTAGGTGTCTTGTTTGTTCATGTTAGAACTAAACTTCCATAGTGGAAGTTCTATTTGACTTGAGTCAATGGTTTGCGTGTCTAGCATCTCATACTTCACTGAGTGACTCCCCTATTACTCAATCCTCCTTCTTTGTCTCTTTTAGGGGAGACTGACTATCAGAAGTGATCATTTCGGACTGGTGATTTTGGGAGTTTTATTTCTTTCTTTTCAGACTTATTATTTTTATTCTTTTATTGATATTTTATGGATTTTCTACGTTATTTGGATTTATGTTTATTTATTGGATTTATGGAGTCTAGAGACAATTTATGTAGAATAATAAATGGAGATTTCAGACATTTTTATTCATCTTATTATTTGGAAAATGCGGGTATGACAATAACATTCCCTAACAATTTAATTTTGGATTAACAAAATTCTCAATTGATTATCCAACCACTATATAAGAAAAATTAACATTCCAATTACGTGACAACTCAACATGACACTTTTTGATTAGTACAAACTATATGTTATATCTTTTACATGTTTCTGTATTAATATATAGAGGATCTGAAAAGTTTCACAACCCTCATAACAAGAGAACCAAAATGATATTTAAAAAAGAAAAAAAATAACCGGTCGACGAAAGAAAAAAATAACGAAAATAACCAAAGATGAATGTTTAAACAAGAACCCAAATCTTTAAATAATTAAAAACCAGACTGAAAAAGTTCAAAAATGATTTTATGTGTATTTTATATTTATTCATAATTTTTTTAAAAAACTTTACCAAAATATTTCTAAGAATTCAATTTTTTGGTCCCTAAAACCTTGCACACACCATAAATAAATTTTCATGTACTATATCAATATTAAACATTTTAACCAGGTCATGGTTGAAATAAATGATGGACAAAAAATTTCTAAAACTCTTAATATGAATTATTTTACTTACTCATTGAAGCTAAATATTTTACAAATCCAAATTTATCTATGCTTAACAAAAATAAAGAATAACTAGATTTTTAACCGCATATATGTGCGGATATTTATTTGACATTTTTCATATTGTTTCTGTTTATTTTTCTTACACTGGTTATTTATACTATTACAAACTGTGAAAAAAGGTATATAAACGATATTACAACTGACAGTTCTATTTGTCTTAAGAGAATTCACGCCTTGCTGCATTGCCATGAGTGTCCTACGTGATCCATTCATGACGGTACTCTATGCACCATGCTGAAGATCTCATGTAAATGTTTTCTTCAATTTTCTGCATAATTCATTTTTTCTTTCTGAAACTGAAACCAAAACCTGCTGATGTAAGAGTATTATGAACTTTTGGTCAAACCACTAGACCAACAGAGCTTCCACCATTTTTTTCTTTTAACACACAATATAATTTTTCTGTACATAGATATTGTGATATTAGTATCAGATTATTATTTGTATTGAATGTTATTTTGTTAGTATTACGTACTATGTATTTACCGTAATAAATGTTGTTTTCTATCTTCGGTAGTTCAGCGCATATAAAATATTATCAATACAATAAAAAAATATTTTTTGAATTGTTATTTATTTTATGTCAATTTATATTATTCATACATTAATATTTAAATTTTTGAAAATAGTTATTATATATAGTATAAATGTACTACTAATTTTTGGATAGTAAAATTTTTTTTTTTTAATATTGGAATGGGAAAATTATTTATATGGAATTATATCATATTGTTTATATTAATATATTGTTTATATAAATATGTATATATATAATCAAATATGGAAAAAAATTAATTTTTTACCTTAATGAAGAATTTGTTAAGATATTTTGTCACTTGAAACAATCATTAATGTTAATCATAAATAAGTTAATTGATTGTACTTCTTAGGAATATCTTGTCAAGACTAAATAATGCTAAGTGTAATTAAAAGATTATTTTAAGGTTTAGTTTCTATATTGGTAGTTCAATAGATTTGTTAAGATATATTGTCATTTACAACAATCATTAGTGTTAATCCTAAATAAAAATTAAATGATTATATTTTTAAATTTTTTCAAGACTAACTGATAGTAAAATTAGGATTAATCAGTTCTAGTGATATTAAATGTAATAAAAATTATTTTTAGCGTTAGTTTATATTTTTCTTCAAATAATAAGATATCTTATAAGATAGATTAGGGGGAGGGGGGGGGGGCTATTGGAAATATAATTTGTGTGGAGTTTGAAAATTTAAGAATTAATAGATTTTTAAAATTTAAGTAGATTTGATGAATTCTTACCCAATGTATTGTATAAATTCACTGATTATCAAATTTACATATATACTTTTCTTTCCAAACTTATCTTTCTATTATTATTTTTAATTCTTTTATTAAATTTAACTATTTGATATTAAAATAAATTTTTTGGGTTTTTGATATTTTGATTTGTCTTGTTTGATTTTTGTTATAAAGTTTATAAAGTTCAACCTATAAAGTTATATTTCATGAAAGATTTTTTTTCAAAACTTTTGTCATTTTTAATAATTTATTTTATCTTTGATTTTCTTTTTACAATTATCTTTCATTGACAGTAAAAAAGTAAACAAAAAAATATTTTGTGTTTGTGTATTTGTGTTTAACTTTGTTACATAGATTTTAAGAATCTTATAAGTATATATCAGATTTGTAAAGTTTACTGTTATGAGTAAAACTAGAAACAATTTATGTCCAATAACAAGAGAGTTTAATAGAATTACAAAGTGAATAAAAACTATATTTTTTAATAACAAAGGATTTTGCATAGAATCTAAAAGTCCATAAACTAATAACAAATGATTCTAATAAGCTTTTAAGAATTCAAAACCAATAAAAATATAATCTTTAAATTTTATCATTGTTTCAAAATTTAGTTACCAAGAACCCCTAGATCAACCATACGAAAGTGTAATAAGATACGGAGGTGAAGATATTTATTTGGGAAATGAAATGAATAAGAAACTTTAGACATGTTTATGTAATATTTGCAATAGATTGTGCTCAATTGGTGAAAATGATTTTAGAGTTAGATGAATAGCAAATTTTTGCACGTTAAATACAAGATATCAAAATCCTAATGAGAAATTTCCCAGAGCTCCTCCATAAGTCAAAAAAGCAGAATTTTTTTTTTCTTTCTAAAAAAAATGCAGAATATTAGAGTAGACAGTTTCGTAAGCAGTACAAGGAAACAAACTGTCATTTGTTGTTAATATGAAGAGTTAGCGATTTCGTTCACAGTCTTTATCATTTTGCGTACGTCGATGGAAAGAAAAGGGATTGATCATACTGGGCCATAGTGGTTATATCCTCCGTATGTTATTACAGCCCATTAGATGAAACACAACATGTGTGTTAGGTTGTGGGGGTAGATAACCTAGGATTCCTAGAAAGTTTTATCAGCTTTGACATAAACGTACGATAAGCTTTATCTTTGATTAGATCGATTATCTTAGCAAGCTGTATTTAAAATATTTATATTATGCTTTAACGATTTTTGTGAATTTTTAAATACAATAATTTTGGGAGGACATTTAATATATTATACAAAGACAAAAAGAGAAAACCAAAAGAAATTGATGGACTCAAATCAAAACCTCATTCCAACGTGATTTGTACCTTTACCTAATTGTGTTTTTGTTTGTATGTACGTGTCTATAATATCACACGTGTGACGTGTCCATGTATAAACTATACGAATACATATCATCTAGGACTTGGCAAATAAACTGAATCTAAAACCTCAAAACCGAATTCGATCCGATAAAAATAAATTCAAACAAATCCAAACCTGACATAAATAGTATTTCCGGCTATATGTATTATCTAAACCGAATCTGAAATTAAATTGATATCCGATAGAACTCGAAATATTCAAAATCTCATAAAAAACTTGTATCAAACATGATCTCAATATGTATCCAAAACACACTAAGATATTATTAAACATCTAACATAATTATTTATTAGATGATGGTTGATAGTTGAAGGTGGTGGTTGAAAATTTTGTTTATCTTTTAACTTAATAATGTTTCTCATTTCATGAGAACTTGGTTTTTGTTTTATACTTTCATTTATTTGGTTTTCGATCTATCAATGACTATGTTTACTTTTTGTTTGATGTTGAATGATCACGTATGATGCTTTTTTCTTATTTTTGAATTGATTTTATTTATGTTTTGATTACAAAATATATACAAGTCATATACTTTAAAACCGAAGAACTAATTTTACTTATGTTTTAATTACAAAGTAGATAAAAATCAGATACTTTTAAATAGAAGAATCGATTGTGACCCAAACCCGAAAGTATATCAGGTAGTACCGATTCTTTAAAGATGTATTAACTTTGAACTCGATAAAACCTGAACTGGTTCCGAACTGAACTTTCATATTATCTAAATGTGACTGATTTTGATAAACCCAAAAAACAAAAATCATATTAGACAAAATTGACACCGGTTGGGATCTCGAATACCCATGCCTAACATCACCTATACGTATATTCACCTCAACTACATATGACGTAAAAGGGAGTAAAATCTAATTAAATTATATCCATAACTTTTGATTAAACTTTGACTTAATAAACTTCATTAAAAGAGTACGTTATAATAGATCTATCATTATAAATTGATCGAATACATCTTACAATTAAGAGAGAGAAAGCTCTAACTTCTCACTACAAAGCGTTTTCAGAATGGTCGCATTTCGGTGGCCGGTGGCTTTCGCCGCCGGTTACCATCTCTTATGTCTAGTTCCTTTTGTTGTTGTATTTTGGTTTGCTTAGTTCTAATTTCGGCATGGATACTTTGGTAGATTTGCATGTCGTGTTTTTCTTTTCTGGTATTCACCTATCGTTTTGGTGTTTGGCCGGCTTTGACTCTAGGGCTGCGACGTCTTCTTTAGGGGTGGTCGCCGGCTTTTGATTCCAAGATTGAATGCTTTCAAAGCTTTGAATCGTCGGTTTGCTCAAGGTGTTGTTATTTTCATGTGTTTTAACTTTGTTTATATTGGATGAGATCCCGAATAGATCGGTTGATGCTCTCCGATGATGAAGATCCGATGATGAAAATAACGGAATGAGGTTTTGGAGATATGTAATCACATGCTTGGTAGCTCGGAATGAGATCTCGACGGTGATCGATGGATGCTCTCTTGTGAAGAAGCTTAGCCGTGGAAGGTGCATGTGATGTTTCCGGTGGGATTCCGGCGAAAAACCTCGTGCTCTTTGTGTTGGGAAGATGGTGAGATTGGATGACACTTGTCCCCTCATTGTTTAGGTTGGAAAATGTGTGTATCGATATGTTTGTTTGAGGAAGTTGGACCGATTTTAGTTAGGTTGATGTTTAGGCTCATTTTTAGATTTGACACGTTCTAATAATTTTTGTTGTTTGTATCAGTCTGGACTTTTATAGGCTTTTGTTTTTGTTAATAAAAATATAAGATGATAAAAAGAGATTTGTTGTGGAAGTTGGTTCTCGGTTTCAAGTGTCAACAGTCTAACGGTTACTTTGACCAGTTGGGCCGTAATATGAGTTCGTTGGTGTATGGACTAAAGTGACATGGAAGGTGCTAAGTGGGCCGTGTCGGTTGCTCTTGGCCCATTACAGAAGATAGTATAAAGGAGGTAGTCAAACGAGCTTGGAGTTAAGTCGTCTTCTTCCTTGGTTAGTTAGAGTGGATAAGGTTACTATTGTAACAGACTCGAGAGCTGATCTTTGTATCGATCACATAGTGCATTCCGGGACACTGATCCTGAAGAGAGAAGTACCCGGTGTTTGGGGAACTCTATAAACTGTGTGTATCTTCTTTCTTGTTTACGTATCAAACACACGAGAGAGTGAGTGAGAGAGATCGTAATCGTATCGGAGATTCAAAGTATATCGGCTACAATTGGTATCAGAGCGAAGGTTCGCAAGAGGGATACGCTTTAGATCGGAGCAACGCTGAAAGAAGACGAAGAAGAATCAGGATCTAGATCATCCAGATCTAGTTGAGGAAGCACAATCACAGCAGAGGGAAGAGGCGACGAGACCAAACTGAAGGATTTGAAGAACGCTTTCGATTCACCAGGATCTATCAGGGTAGTATTTCTTGTTCCATTCTTTACGAGCAATCGCATCTCAAATACTTAACTGTAACTTCGATAGGATCGTGTTTGTTTCCTAGCTAAGTGTTGACTCGAATCTTGGAATAGATCGCTACTGATTTTGTGATCTTGCTAGTTGTTATCTGCAGGTGACGAACAAAACAAGATCAATTCAGTATGGAGCCAACACCAGGAAAATTCACGATGGAGAAGTTCGATGGCAAAGGGGATTTTGGATTATGGAAGTACAAGCTACTCGGTCAGTTAGAAATTCAAGGTCTGGGTTCAGTGTTGAGTGTAGATTCAGAGGCAACGACAGATGATCAGGATGGTGAGTCAGAAGGGAAGGAGGTAAAGGTCGATCCTAAGGCTGCTGAGAAAGACGTCAGGGTTAAGAACTTGCTAGGAACGTGCTTAAGTGATGCAATCTTGAGGAAGATTATGCATGAACCCACAGCGTTGGGTATCTGGAGAGCACTGGAACAAGATTATCAGACAAAATCTCTCCCTAATCGCATATACTTGAAGCAAAGTTTTGCAAGCTTCAAGATGGAAGAAGGAAAGACAAAAGAGGAGAACCTCGACACCTTTCTGAAGTTGGTTGCTGACTTGGGAAGCTTGAAGATCACAGTGAGCAATGAGGATCAAGAAATTCAACTCCTAACGAGCTTACCTGCTCAATATGAACCACTTGTTCATACCCTGAAATATGGAACATGAAAAGAGACGTTGACAGTAAACGAAGTTGTCTCTTCAGCATATGCAAAAGAGGCAGAGATGAGACAGAAGGGAGTGCTTAACAAGTCTAAGACGGGAACAGTTGGGTTGTATGCAGAAGGTCGAGGGAGATCAGAAAGAAAGGGACCTCGAAACTACAACAACATAGGCAGAAGTAGAGACTATGATCGAGGAAGGTCAAAGTCAAGAACTAAGTTTGCACCTAAAGCGTGTTGGGTTTGTGGAGATGAAAATCATTGGAAACGTGATTGCCCTCAGCGAAAGAGACAGGAGAATAATAGCAAGACTACTACAACTGCGAATGTTGCTATGAAGCTACCTACCTCAATAGCTTTAACTGCGAGTCTCCTAGCAAAATCAGAAGATTGGGTTCTGGACTCAGGGTGTACATTCCACATAACACCTAGGAAGGAGGTTTTGTCAAACTTTGAAGAGTTCGAAGGCAACAAGGTTCTTATGGGAAATAACACATACTGCATGGTGAAAGGACAAGGGACAGTCACTATTGACAACCCAGATGGCACGGTGGTGACTCTTAGTCAGGTGAGATATATTCCAGACATGGGAAGAAATCTCATCTCCTACGGGCAGTTAGAACAATCTGGTTGTAAGTACAGAGGAGAAGGCTTCAGAGTTGAATTCTACAAAGGAGATCAGAAGGTATTGACAGGGAAATATGATCAAGGTCTGTACTATCTACAAGGATCAGTAAGAGAGGTCAACACAGAGGAGGTCTGTAATGCTGTTGATACTACTAGCAGGTGGCACTCGCGTCTAGCACACATGAGCCAGTCTTCAATGGAAATTTTGGTAAAGAAGGGTCATTTGAAGAAGGAAGAAGTTAAGTCTCTAGGGTTTTGTGAAGCGTGTACAATGGGGAAGTCTCACAAACTAAGTTTCCCGAAGGCGAAACACACAAGAAAAGGAATACTTGACTATGTTCACTCAGATTTGTGGGGTTCACCAAATGTGACCCCAAGTCTATCTGGATGTAAGTATTTCCTGACGTTCATAGACGACTACTCAAGGCGAGTATGGATTTACTTTCTCAAGACAAAAGATGAGGCGTTTCAGAAGTTTGAGGAGTGGAAAACTTTGGTTGAAAATCAAACGCAGAAGAAGCTGAAGTGTCTAAGAACAGACAACAGATTAGAGTTCTGCAATAACTCATTTGATAAAGTTTGCAGAGAGACAGGAGTGAAACGTCACAAGACATGTCCATACACTCCTCAGCAGAACAGAGTCTCTGAGCGCATGAACAGAACCATAATGGACAAAGTGAGGAGCATGCTTCATGAAACAGGTTTGGGAGCAGAGTTTTGGGCCGAGGCAGCATCAACAGCGGTTTACATCATTAACAGGTCACCAGGATCTGCGATCAACTTTGAAGTTCCAGAGGCACTATGGTCTGAGACAGAGCCGAGATATGATCATCTCAGAAGGTTTGGGTGCATTTCATATGTTCACACAGTTGCAGACAAGATTAGTCCTCGTGCAACAAAGGGAATTCTACTTGGGTATGCACTGGGAACAAAAGGTTATAGAGTGTGGCTATTGGAGGAACAAAAGGTTGTTATTAGCAAGGATGTAGTGTTTAATGAGGAGAAGCTATACAAACAGCGTGAAGAAGTCACAGAAGTTACAGTTGTGAATACGGAACCGAAAAATAACAAGAAGAAAGTCTCATTCAGGGAGGATTTAGAAGAATTTGAACCTGAAGATAGTTCAAAGGAAGGGTCCTCATCTCAAGGTGGAGCAGTCACGATAAGGGATCCAATAAATTTATCAGACTCCAGTGATTCAGATGAGAAAACAATGACTCTAATCAGGATCAGAATGAAGATTTGAGTGACTATATTTTGGCAAGGGACAGAGTTAGGAGGAAGATTAAACCTCCGTCTAGATATGGTGATACTGATCTTGTGGCATATGCGCTTGCCATTGCAGAAGCAATAGAAACAGACGAGCCAAAGTCGTATGCTGAAGCCAGAAGGAGCAAGGATTGGAATCTTTGGAACAGAGCGATGAATGAAGAGATGGTTTCGCATGATGTAAATCAAACTTGGGAGCTAACAGACAAACCAAAGGATCAGAAGGTTATAGGCTGCAAGTGGGTGTACAAGTACAAGCCTGGCATTCCAGGAGTTGAGGATCCACGGCACAAGGGTAGATTAGTTGCGAAGGGATTTGCTCAAGTTGAAGGGATATATTACAATGAGGTCTTCGCTCCAGTAGTAAAGCACGTATCTATCAAATTACTCCTGTCAGTAGTCGTTAACTTTGATATGGAATTGGAGCAGATGGACGTGAAAACTGTGTTTCTTTATGGCATCTTACAGGAAAGGATATATATGACACAGCCAGAAGGTTTTGTGAAGAAGGGTCAAGAAGATAAGGTGTGTTTACTGAAGAAAGCGCTCTACGGACTTAAGCAGTCACCTCGTGAATGGAATCACAGGTTCGATGAGTTCATGTCCAGAGAGAGGTATGATCGAAGTCAGTATGATCTGTGTGTATACTTCAAAGGCAAAGCAGTTGACTCAAGGGTATATCTACTTCTGTACGTAGATGATATTCTGATAGCGTCACGGAGTAAGGTTAACATTGATCAGTTAAAGAAGCTTCTCAGGGCAGAGTTTGAAATGAAAGATTTGGGTCCAGCTAGACGTATTCTAGGCATGGACATTCTGAGAGATAGGAGCAGTGAAACTCTGAGGCTGTCACATGAGAAGTATTTGAGTCAAGTTCTGAAAACGTTTGGATTGCAGGATGCAAGTCCAGTTCAGACTCCAGTCGGTTCACAGTTCAAGTTAAAGGCGTTGACCAAACTAGAGGAGGCAGAACAGGTGAGAAGAATGGAAGATGTACCATACGCGAGCGCAGTGGGAAGCCTCATGTATGCGATGGTAGGGTCGAGACCTGATATAGCTTATGGTTTGGGGCTTGTCAGCAGGTATATGGGGAAACCAGGAACAGAGCATTGGTCAGTGGTAAAGTGGATTATGCGTTACATCAAGGGGTCTACAGGCTTGAGTCTTACTTTCTCAAAGGGTGTAGACTTTCAGGTAAGAGGGTATTGCGACTCAGATTACGCGTCAGACTTGGACAGAAGCAGATCAATTACAGGTTTTGTGTTTACAGTGGGAGGAAACACTGTGAGTTGGCGGTCATGTCTTCAGAAGGTGGTTGTGTTATCGACAACAGAAGCTGAGTACATCTCGTTATCAGAGTCTAGCAGAGACGTAGTTTGGTTGAAAGGCATCTGTGAGGAGTTGGGTTTTAAACATGAAGCTGCATAGATCTTTTGTGATTCTCAAAGTGCCATTTACTTGGCGAAGAATGCTATGTTTCAGGAGCGCACCAAGCATGTCAGAGTCAAGTACAACTTTATCAGAGAACTTGTGGCGCATGGATTAGTGAGAGTCCTGAAGATTCATACTTTGAAGAATCCAGCAGATGCATTGACAAAGGTGTTACCAGGTGAAAAGTTTAGTGGTCATTTGAGAACACTGAACATGACAGAAGCTTGAGAAGTGTGGTGGAGCCAGGATCGTCTCAGGGTTTTTTCAGCTACATGAGATGATGCAGTGGCAGTGAGTAGCTAATCTGAGTTTTTTGTGATTAGCAGGTTGGAAGCTGAGGAAATTTCAGAGTGTTGTATGAGACTTGTGTTGATACCAGGGTTAGGAATGCACATGAGGTATTATGAGGTAATACGGAAGGAACCAAGAACCAAGGTGGAGTTTGTGGAAGTTGGTTCTTGGTTTCAAGTGTCAACAGTCTAATGGTCACTTTGACCAGTTGGGCCGTAATATGAGTTCGTTGGTGTATGGACTAAAGTGACATGGAAGGTGCTAAGTGGGCCGTGTCGGTTTACTCTTGGCCCATTACAGAAGATAGTATAAAGGAGGTAGTCAAACGAGCTTGGAGTTAAGTCGTCTTCTTCCTTGGTTAGTTAGAGTGGATAAGGTTACTATTGTAACGGACTCGAGAACTGATCTTTGTATCGATCACATAGTGCATTCCGGGACAATGATCCTGAAGAGAGAAGTACTCGGTGTTTGGGGAACTCTATAAACTGTGTGTATCTTCTTTCTTGTTTACGTATCAAACACACGAGAGAGTGAGTGAGAGAGATCGTAATCGTATCGGAGATTCAAAGTATATCGGCTACATTTGTCATTATAAACTGATTAAAGGTAAAATAAATCTGTAAGTTCAAAAATATAATTAGTTTTCAGTTAAACTCTTTAAAAACCCTATCTATTATATTAAAAGAGAAGTCATGACTTCTCATTCATGTGTGATTTTTTATAAAATGGACTACTAGAGTTGGTAACATTATATATTTAATCTAATAACATTCATTAGATTCACTAACAACATTTACTGGGCTTACTATAAATTTTTAGTGGACTAATAAAAATTAGATGATTCATTGAATTTTTAGATAGTATAATAAAATACATATTTAAATTAAACTTATAGTATAATTTAATATTGTAATAGTATAAGTTAATTAGTTATATATTTTCGAGGTTAACTTTAAAAATTATATAGTTTATTTTTAAAAATGACAAAAATATCATTGTCTAACAATAATTAATCTATATTATATAATAATTAATCATCTTTCGATATACACACCTTATATAATATATCATTTTCGATATACATACTTTATATAATATATATTAATTTAGAAGTAAAAACAAAATGTTTATATAAAAATAAATGAAAACAAATACACGCGCGGTTGCGCGGGTTGAAATCTAGTTTAACTTTAAAAAAAAAAACTAGATTCGATATTGGATGTACTCATCGATCGATGTTGTTGTACATCCTAACGTGACATTGTATTCTAAAGTTACCCTTTAAGTGACGTAGAAACGAATAAATAGTGCACGGATGGGTGTCAGTTTATAATTTCAATCACAAGATACGTACGTCCTCGTGCTAACATTGTTATTTATTTATTTTTGAGACTTTGATTCCAGATGCTAACATAACATTATTCAAGTGTGAGTATATTATAACAAAATAACATTTGATTATTTATAGTACCCGAAAAACATTTCATTATTCAAAAGATATTATTTATAGCAATAAATTGAAAAGAAATGAAATGTAATGTAATTATCTATATTATTTATAGCAATAAATTGAAAAGAAATGAAATGAGGATAAAATGAATTATTAAATTATATGTCGTCTTCTTACCTACTCTATATCGATATAATTCTATACAGTTTCGTTATAATTCTATAATAACTCGTAATTATTAATTTTTCTTAAAAGGAATGAAGTGAGAAAAAGGAGAGACAATGATAAAAAAATGCTGCACGAGTCCTTTCATTGGATTCCCTTCAAAGATGATATCGTCTGCTCCAACATTTTGTCTGTCTTTAACATATTCTCCACCGTCTTTTTCACTAACTGAATTCAGCTTCTTATGATTCTAGTAACACTAATAAAGTAATTTCTTAAATTTTCAAATAGTTTTTTTCAGTAATTATTACAAATTTTATTAACTTTAAATCCAAAAACTGAATAGTTCAATCTTGTAAAGTTTTGCTTATATGCAAAACTTTTGTATGCATATTCTGCATCCACTATTTTGTGCTGTAATAAACTTTTTTTTCCTTTTCTATCGAAGGTATAACATATTTTGAACTCTGATCAAAAGATTTAAATTTGAGCTATCACTCGGATAAAAACAGTATCAAGTCATGCCTTTTTCAAATATCCAATAGAAAGGATATAGATATCAAGAACGTTGTTGAAGAGATTACGGATAAATTGATGCGTAGCTAAAACCAGTAAAGTATGTAAAACAACAACCCAGCTCGTAATGGACTCAAACCAAAATTCAAACAAAACTGCAAAGCTAACAATCCCGAAATGTTAGCAAGCATCATTCCATTACAGAAAACATAATTTAAAAGTTACAAAAAAAAACATAATTTAAAAGTTACAAAATAACTAATTAAAAAGAGATATATAGGGTGTTCGATTAGTTATAACCTATACCCCAAATTCAAAATGATCAGAACCTAAAAATACCAAAGAGAGAAAAAAGCAAGTCAAGAAGAAAATTTTTCCAAAAAAATAAAAAAGTCAAGAAGAAAAGAAGCAAAAAGTATTTCACACTACACTCTCTGTAATATACCTTCAATTATTGTATTTGAACCAAACCATAAGCTTGAGATTGATCATACCAGGAGAACAACCACAAAACCCTAACAAAAAAACTTAAGTTATTTATTGATTTGTTGACCATGAGCGAAAAGAAAGAAAAGCTCTACATCTGGAGGAGCAAAGAAAGAGTTTTGTCTCCTCCTCAAAGCAAAGTTTTGCGCCACCCTTTGCTTCTTCGGCGCCGGTGGACACGTCAGCATCTCCGGTATTCGTGACTTCTTAGATTTCGGAGTACAGCATCCGCTGGCTGGAATCTGCGACGTTGACGTGGTAGTTGAAGATATTGAAGTTGATGATGACGTTGAAGTGACGTCACTAGTGATACTACATGGAGAAGATGGGTTCTTGATTCCTTGTCTTCTTGTTGTAGTTGTTCGTCTTACTGGTTTCTTTCCTTTCGACGCCATTTTTATATGAGGAGTATTAATTAGAGAGAAGAGAAGAGTTAGAGAGAAAAGAAAGTGTGTGAAACTATTATATATGAGGAGGATGTATATATGTATAGTAAACCTTAGTGGGCGTTTTACTTTAAAGCTCTTAAATTTTGACTGGCAAAAGTTTCTATCCGGAGAGAATAAAGCCAGAAAAAAAAGAGATTGATTAGTATTTGGAAACTAAAGAAAAAGGGTCTCTTTTTTGGTAGATGATCAATGCATGTTGTAACAAGTCACTGTGAAAGTGTGAAATGGGTACGCTTTGTTTTACTTAAATATTCGTAAGATAAAATGAAAACAAATAGTAGTAGTATTTTAGGATTATCTCGTTAATTCATGGAATTGTTTTTGTCAAAATTTGTAGCTTATCACCTTGTAATCGTACATGCTTATCCCTTTCATGATAGGAATTTATCAACGATAACGTATATATATAGAATATATTCCCGTGAATAACAATAAAAATTTTGTAATTGACAAAAATCATTTGTAGATTATATATGTGAATGAATGTCATGTGTTTGTGGAGAACTACATTATTGCAGATGTTTATAAATGTACAAATTTTTTTGCTGTCCCATAATAAAAGAAAGAAATAAATAAACAATATCAAGATGGATATAGCCAATGTTGACAAAAAAAGAAGATGGATATATCGAAGAAAAAATCCATTTCCCGGAAAAGAGAATATCATAGTACCGATGACATTATTTAATTGTGGTGTTGTTTCAAATGCATGTTTGGATTCGTGGTAAAAGCTATAGACAACACACAGTTTATTCATATTTTACTTGCGATAAAACATTTTTTTTGTAAGTTATGGACATTCAAACTAGGGGTGGGATTAATCCAGGTATCCAGGAAATTTGAAATATCCAGCCCCGGATTCGGATTTGTCGGATCCGTGATTTTAGTAGATGTTTCATCTGCTTGATCTGGATTGGTTTCACCTTGTGGAGTTGTGTCCGTCTGTGTAACTACAACAAAAAATCAGAAAGACAATCCTAAATATGTATAACGTCTTCCTCAATTACAAAAAAAACTAAAACAAGGACGAGATAAATAATCAACTTTAAATTCCAAAACAAAAGTTACCTTATTGTTTGGAGTTTCATATGAAGTATTTCCTTGTAGTTTCTATAGCAAACTTTAATCTCCTTTCTGTCTTTTTCAATCAAACACAAACGATCGTTTAGGATCCTGAAATTGTCTAACACAATCTTGCCGATTTTGTTGATCTTTGATTCCAAAGACTCCTCCTGATATGAAGAAGAAGCTTGACCCATACCTCCATTTCCAAACAGTAAAGATGCTCTTCTCATCTTTATCCCAAGGAGCAATTTACTTTCTCAAATAAGAGATCTATTGCAGTACTTAGGGTATAAAATCCACAAGGAGATAGTGAACCTAATAAATCTAGTCAAGCAATAATCTAGGCTAATATAAATAGCAGAAAAAAATAAACAAGTAAACATGAAATATTTCAATCAAGCAAGACAATTACTTAATCGAAAATGGAAATAAAGACTCTTGAAACTAAAATGAAAAAGATGCTAGACTTAGGGTTTTTATTCAGGTATTGGAATTATAATCCTATAGGTTCTATTCAGTTGCTTGCAAGATACTATAGAGCATTAACTATCTTAATTAACAAATTCATTTAAACTATCATTTCAAGAAAGTAAGTCTAACGACCGGCTGGTCGTACTTGACAATGTCGAGCGATTATTCAGTAGGAACATCGGTCGATACACTAAACTCATCATCGATCGATTTTCTGTCAAAATATCGATCGATGAGCCCGGTCAAGCAATACACGCAAGTTAACATGAACTCACTAAAAACTTCTAGATCAAACTATCGCTGTATATCTAGCAATCTTAGCTTAATAGGTATGTGTTCAGGACTATCAGAATTGCTTAAATGTCTCTAATCCAACCTAAGTAATTAAGTAGTCAATGTTTCTAGATAGCTACTCTAGAACCACGAGTGTTAGGAAGATCCTATTAATGAGTATCACAACTAGCAATCGTATAGTTGGGGCTAATCCCTTTAACCTATTTAAACCCTAAATCCAACAAGTAAACTACTCAGACATAGCTAAGCAGTTCATAACACAGAGAGATAAATAAAACAGTATATTATAGATAAATAGATAGGTAGAAAACACTAGAGTTTCAATCACAAATCTCTTTCATGATCTTCTCTCCAAAACTATAAACCCTAAAGCTTTTCTATGAAAAGAATACAATAAAATTCTCTCTCTGCCTCTAACACTTTGGCAGAGTATATAAACTTAGGTTAAAACTCGTCAGAGGTAAAATCATCATTTGGTGATGATTGGGCTTCAAATCAACTTGTCTCGCGAAGTGGATTCTATGTCTTGATAATCGATCAATCATGCAAGGTGCATGTCGATCGATCCGAGTCGCTCTGTGTCGACCTCGTGATCGATTTCAAATCGAACGCTTCTTCCAATTTTCTCCAAAAACATCATTTTCTTCCAAAATACTCATGAAATCATAAATATGCTTAAAAACTTCTATGGTATAATAAAGAGTAGTAAAAACACCAATAAACCACAACTAAAAACATGTCAAAATCATGGTATTTGACTTACCTTTTTGCTTGTCCTCAAGCAAAACAAATAGACAGTCTCTCTGAAAGAGGTTTGAAAAGAATAGGGACTCATAGATTTAAAAACTTTGAAATCATGACCTCTATAATACTGAAATCCACATCTAAGACATTCTAACCAGAGAAGTTCATTATGACATATCCTAGCTTAGCAACCAAGTTCATCTAGCAAACAACTTAGCAAATACTATATGACATTCCCCTCAACTAACCTAATTTCTTAGCATAAAAAAGTGCATGCTTTACCTTGGGAGTATCGATCACATGATGTAAGGAAACTCAAACAAGTATTTGGATCTGCAGGTAAAAGTTAGTTCCTATCTTTTGTCTCTTCTAAGTTCTCTCTTGAATCAAAATCTGCTTCTAAGGCAAGATTATTGATCAAGATTGGACAGGCTTCCATGAAACAAGCTGTAATGGTTTTTGCCACCAAGTCCCGATCACTTCTTTTTGACCTATATCCAAGAATTCATATGAAGTGAGCCTTAATGTTTTTTGCCACCAAGCCTCATTCGAATTCTTTATTGGAATCATAATTGAAGAAAGCCTTAATGGTTGTAGCCACCAAATCCTGTTTTGATTCCTCCTAACTAAAAACTTAATAAACTTAGTACTATTTTTGGATTTTTTCAAAAAAATATATAACTAATCTACTAGGATATCTAGGGTCGAAAATAGAGAGAGAAAAGGTGATAAATCTACACAAGGCTTTACCTTCCAGACATGTTTGAAGAATCCGATCTCATGTATACCAACCCCAAGACAAGCAGTTGTGTCAGGTTTAGTGCTAGATGTAGTTTTGGTTCCTTCAAACAATCTAAGCAAGTGTGGATAGCTGATTGGTTGATCCACATTAGCATCTTTAGTACTATCTGTAATAAAAAAATCTAGAATGGTGCGAAAAAGCGGTTAGATTACAAATATAAATCAAATACGATCATTATCCCTGTTCTTGAGCTAAATAAAAATAGTTTGGAAAACGTATTTTTATAAGACTTGAAGAAAATAAAACATCAGTAAACCTCCCCCCAGACTTAAACTACACTGTCCCAGTGTAAAAAAAAATTGGAGTTATGGCGAGAGAAAATAAATCATAAGTACTCAATGTAACAAGGAAGAAAAATGAACCTTACCGGACTAAATAATTGATCAATGTGGGTAGAAGTACATCGATCGTTGCAGGTGGGTGTCTGTCAATCGATATCGACTGTCATGCGTCGGTCGACGAGATGGTCATTCGTTTCTCCTTGGATCTGATTTTTTTTTTTTAAATACCTGCAAAAATTGAAAACGAAAAATAAACAGTAAATGAAAAGAAAACCAAAATAAAAATTAGCTAATACTGGGTTGCCTCCCACTCAGCGGTTTGTTATAGTCATTTAGCTTGACTGTTGGCGCTGGATGAGCTATTGTGTGGAAAATGAGCTACTTGGTGGAAAACAAGTATCCACAACTTCTATGTTGATGCTGAACCAAGTAGCCATGAAACTTCTTGTTGCTTCATCACTTCTGGCCCATCTTGCATCTATCTTGATGACTGTGTCTGCAATGTTCTGAAGTCTCTCTTGAAGACTCTCAATGCTGTTTCTGTTGCTTTGAACTCTATCATAAACATGTTCTGTCATTTCTCCTAACAGCTTATTTCCTTCTGGGACGGACTCGGAATCGGTCGTTGCAACAGGTGTATTGTCGATCATCATCGCTCGATGGGACCTTATTGATGTCGATCGATGCTGTAATCTTAGGACGACGGGCGAGTCTTTTTTGAATTGTTCTTACTTCCTTCTGCAACCAATCTGTTGCTGAATGTAGTCCACTGATGCTGTTGTTCAAGGGGAATAATATACCATCGCATCTCTTATCAAGCCTATCCTCGGTTGTGTTCAGAGATTTGTAGATCCTCTCAACAATCTGGTCAACCCCTGCTCTGGTATAGAAATTATGTTCTGGTAGTTTCCTCAGATCGATCGATTTCCCATGGTCTGTGTCGATCAATTGAGGTTTCTTAAGCTTCTCCTCGAACATTTCATCCAAATCTTGCTGTTACAAGTCAATCCTCATGCTTAACCAGTTGATTTTGTTGGTGAGGTGGTGATCTAGCGTGTCAATCCTGGTATCCCATGTAGCTATCTGATCTATGGACGGTTCGTCCTGTGCTGCTTCGTTGTTAGCGTCAATCGATTGCACATGATGTGTCTTCAACTAGCTAATTATGCTTCCATCCTGTGTGGTCAATCTGTTAATGCCTCCTTGCAAAACCACGTATACTGTATCTTGATTGCTGGTGAGCTTACCCATTGCTTCCTCTTGCCAATCATTCATGCAACCAATCATCTCGTTGATCTCGTCTTTGGTGTAAAGCTCTAGTTCCCAAACAGGTTCATGAGCTCTGTTGAGATCGATCGATGTGCGTTTCTCCCTGTCGATCGATGGAGAGGTGCACTGTACGATCGTTGGTGGTGCTATTGTGTTCGTCGATTGCTGTTGCATAACGGCAAGTTGTTGCTGAAAGAGATTTTCTGGTCCATTGGCCATCTGAAATATATCTGCCATGTCTTCTTTGGATATTTGTAGAATCCTTCCATCCAATGCTCGTGCATTATTCTCTGGGTCCCTAAAAACACTAAATTCATCTGGTATTAGAAACTTATCAACAGAATATTGTTTAGGTAAAGTAAAAGTTGGAGGGTAAGAATCGAACGATTTGCTACTGTTAGTGTCAATCGATGGTAGACGGGAGGTGGTGATCTTTGGCTGGTTGAATTTGCACTTGTTGCTTTGCCATGGTGATCTATGTAGTTTGAGCCTCTCTTGTTGTGTCTCCCAAAGGTAGTAGGAGCTTGCATCTTGTCTGCTGCGATTGTGTGAGATGTCCTCATGGTTGCAAGACCTATTTTATACTCACTAGGTTCCCTAGAAAAGATTGGAAAGTTGCCAAATTTCCTCAAGTCGGTGATGTTGTGATCGATCGATGCTGGCGTGAGTGAGTCCATCGATTGTTGATGCCGATTTTCCAGATGTGGCTAAGGATCGATCGATGCTGGTATAATCGTGTCAATCGATGTTGTGTGCTTCGTCTTTTTGATGGGTTGTAGAAGTTTTTCTTTGTTGAGAATGACATTCATTTATCTGGTATACTCCTCATCATAATCCTAAGCATGTTCCTCTTTGTGATCCTCTGAATCTGATATGAATGCTGTATCTATTGCGAAGCTCTCATGGAAACCGCTGTCTGTCCAACTGCCTATGGAATAGTCATCTTGCTTGTTGCTGGTGCTCTGTAAGGCAAAGTCGGGTGTGATTCCATTCCTACACTGTCTGTCGATCGATGCTTCTGATGTTGCATTGGTCGCTGGCTGGTTGACTGAATTGATAAATGTAGTTGAAAGTCGATCGATCCGGAATAGTCAGTTTCATACTCTGCTTCACACTCGCAGGCTGCAATGAATCCAGCTTCTTCAGTCTCCAATAAATTTACCTGTTTCTTAAATACACGAACTGGATCATTAAAAACATATGGATCAATTAAAGTAAGACAAAATTTGTTAGTATTTATGTCACAAGTTGTCCCAACTGTGGCCATAAAAGCTCTTCCCATCAGGAGTGAAGAATTCCAGTTTGTGGGAACCGAGATTCACACTTGTCGATTTCCGTTAAATAAGGAAACTTAGGAAAACCCTAATTTCCCAGAGGAACCGGATCTCTGCGAAAGCCAACGACACGTAACCAAATAAATGCGGAAAATATGAAAAACGCAATAAAACAAATTTATAAAGAAAGTCGATCTTATTTCCGATTCGCGTAAGAGCGTTGCGATCATTACAAGGTTTTACAAAGGCTTTGGCCGCAGGGCCGTCAGCGAGTTATCAACATAAAAACCTTAAATCTAATCGAGTCGCAGCTTGATAACAAAAGACGGAAAAATATAAGAAAAACGATTTGATTGATTTCGGACTGAACCTTATGAAAGGCTGCCTACGTACCCCTTTCGAGGATCAAGTCGAACGTAGTTCAGTTGATAGAGCTGGACCAGAGATCGAACCTCCTAGGCGAGTTCGTCTAGTAATTGAGCGCCAGTCATAGAAACCGAACTTGTCGAGAAAAAAGCCTAAGTTTCTAAGTGCGGAAAGTTCTAAGTCGAGAAAAGTTGTAAAGTCTCAGATGAGAGCTCTGAAATTCGTCCCCTTTCTTCTGCCCTATGCCTCTTGCTTATATACAACCTTCCTAGGCGGTTTAGTCTTTCCATTTCGCCCAGATTCGAGTTTAATGGGAATCTTCCATTTATCTCGATCTTTCCTTTTTTTCCCGCGGAAATCATCTATTTATCCTCAAACTTGACATTTATCTTCAAGTTTGACATTTATCTTCTTTCTGCGAGTAAATCGCCAAAACGTCGTCGTATCTTCGGGTTGGACTTCGTTTAAAGTCGCGAGTGGCTTTTATCGCGTTTTATGACTTTCCGAGCCGTTTGGCAATAAATCCGTTTTACGACTTTAGACGAGATCGTTTCCTAATACGATGCCTTTTTAGATAAGTTCCTCGAGTTAATCGTAAAGCTAAGCAATGTTCGATGTTACGATTAATCGTTGCCGTTTTCTACGATTTACTCGGGGTTTTATTAAAAATGCGTTTTGTACGATTTTTACGAAAAATCTCGAATAAATCGTATAGTTTAGGCAATATTTGGTGTTTCGTTTAACCGTTGCCGTTTTATAAGATTTCCTCGAGTTCTTTTCGAGAAAACAAAGTTTTACGGTTTTTTCGTAAAACTCAAACGATAGGACGGATCGAGACGAAACGGGAGACATTTCGACCGTGATTCGGAATACGATCGTGTCGAAGGACGTATGCCTTGAATCAAGGATGTGGGAGATCGAGGCTCGGGATGGTCGGCTCGACGTACGGCGAGCTAGTTTAGCTTGGCCAGGTCGCCATATGGCGAACTAAGCGATAAGAACCTGTGGGGCAAAGTCAGCACCTCTTAGTTCTCCGTTGGGAAGTCTCTAGTTCGCCTGCTGGCAAACTAAGTCAGCTTGGCTTAGTTCGCCAGCAGGCGAACTAGTCGGGAGGTTCCTAGTTCGCCTGCTGGCGAACTAGTCGTGACTAGTTCGCGTTTTGCGGCGGTTTCGGTTTTTCGCGATTTTTTAAAACGATTCTCGAGTTTTATAAAATGATCTTCGAGTTTTATAAAACGATTCTCGAGTTTTATAAAATGATTCTCGAGTTTTATAAAACGATTCTTCGAGTTTTTATAAAACGATCTTCGAGTTTTATAAAACGATTCTCGAGTTTTATAAAACGATTCTCGAGTTTTATAAAACGATTCTCGAGTTTTATAAAACGATTCTTCGAGTTTTATAAAACGATTCTTTGAGTTTTATAAAATGATTCTTCGAGTTTTATAAAACGATTCTTCGAGTTTTTATAAAACGATCTTCGAGTTTTATAAAACGATTCTCGAGTTTTATAAAACGATTCTC
>CAKOAT010686264.1:120230-189623 GCA_932364175.1 Eruca vesicaria subsp. sativa | reverse complement strand
AAAACGATTCTTCGAGTTTTTATAAAACGATCTTTGAGTTTTATAAAACGATTCTCGAGTTTTATAAAATGATTCTCGAGTTTTACAAAACGATTCTCGAGTTTTATAAAACGATTCTGGAGTTTTATAAAACGATTCTTCGAGTTTTATAAAACGATTTCTTTTATATTTTATGCGGAGACTTTTTGCCATTGATTCCGTTGTGACCGATTTTGACACCAACACAGTTTAACTTGATATCCAGGACATGAAAGTCCACATGAACTAGTGCATTACCAATTTGTACCTCCAGGTCCCTGATTATACTTCATGAGTTCCTCTCAGAACAATCCACAAAGGTGAATGATTCCTTTGAAGGTTCTACCTTCAGAGCCAAACGGTCTACCATGACTTTTGGTAGGATGATGGCTGATGATCCTGTGTCACATAGAGCATGTGAGGACGCAATACCCTTAACTGAACATAGTATTGCAAACTTTCCAGGATCACTCTTCTTCTTCATTGTGATTCTTTGTTTCATCCTTTCCCTAACATGGTGAAACATCTTCTTGACATCCTCCTCAATTTTCCTAGTCTCTTTGAAGAACATCCACAGTCTGTGGGTATAGTAAACCTCATCAAAAGATTTTTTCCAGGGGGATCCTGAGAACTCTCTTAGTGAAACCATCCATCTCCTTAACACTTGGTTCCCTCTTGAGATGTTTAGCAACTTTTTCCTTCCTTCTCTTCAGAGTCTTCTCAGTATTGGTTCTATCAATGTCCATAGGCGCTGAGGTAGGGTTGGGTGGGTTGATTGATTGTTGTTTGAGTGCGTTGATTCGTGATATGTCAATCGGGGGTAGCTGCACTCGGCACGTGATAGTGTCGGATCGATCGATTGAACAGGGGTCATGTAGATCGATGACATGTTCCTGGTGTCGATCGATGTCTGACTCATGATGTCGATCGATGGTAGAGTATAAAGGGTTGGGTGGGTGTCTTTCTGCAAACTCCGCGTGGGTCATGATCTGGATGGCATTGCATGTTTTAGACGACTCAGTAGGCGTCGATCGATCGGAATAGTACCTTGTCGATCGATATCCATTGAACTCGGTCAATCGATATAGACTATATGGCATCGATCAATGCGAATATGTAACCTCGAGATCGTGGTAAACTTCCTCCTTAAGATCGTCTTCTTCCATCTTTATATGGCGAATTTCTTGCCAGAAATCATCATCCAGTATGGCATTGGCGTGGTGTCTCATAGCTACATCCCCTTCTTGCCTCCTGACAGCTTCTTCAGTCTGAATTACCTGAGTCTCAAGCTTCCTGACCTTAGTACCCAAAGCTCCAATTTTGGTGTCCAGTTATTTGTAGATGGTATCTATCTTCCCATTAAATTCTATTGTCAGCTTTTGCTGTCCTTCAAGAACCTGATCAATCATAGCATTAATCTTGTTCTCCTGAGTCCGTGGTGGTTGATTCTGGTATAATTAAATTCCATACCCTTTGTTGTTGCTGTAGTTGGTGTAGAGTTTCTGAATCTGTGGATTCTGGTTGAAGTTACTTCTCTGATCATTACCACTGGAGTTTCTGCTTCCAAACGGTTTTCCAGACCTCTGAAATCCAGTTCTTCCAATGGAGTTCACATATGCGAACTCTGAATCTCTATCATCTACACCTTCAGCTGAGAAAATATGTCTCATAAGTAGCTGGTTGACATTTTTCAGCTGAGCTTTTACCTCATCTAACTGTTACTTCCCAAGGAATGATACAGATTTCATCCTTTCAAAATCGGTGTTCTTGATGCTGCTGCTGTTCGCTAACTTCTCGATAAGCTTCACAGCTTCCTCCAGATTCCTGGTGTTAAAGCTTCCATCGCTTTCTGTATCTAGATCAATCTGATACTTCAAAGTGATTCCTCTAAAAAAAGTACTGAGCAGTTGTACTTCATTGAATCCATGGTGTGGACAGTCACACTGGAAGAACTTAAATATGAGCCAAGAATCCTTAAAAGACTCTCCAGGCTACTGTGTGAAATTAGCAATTCTGATCCTTAGTTCTCCAGCTTGACCCTCATCAAAGAAATTGTGCAGGAACGCATTCTTGATTTCAGCCCATGATGTAAGAGATCCTGGTGGTAACTGCTTGAGCCAATGCGCAGAATCTCCAGAAAGTGAGAACTTGAAGAGCTTACACAATAAGTAGTCCTCAGGGACTCCTTTAACTCTGATAGCAACAATGAGATCCTCGAACCTCTCAAGATGGTCCATAGGATGCTCATGTGGCAATCCACAGTAGGGTATCTGTGCCACAAGCGTGTAGTACTGGGGTTTCAACTCGAAATTCTCCCTCTGAACGTCTGGGAGATGAATAGCTGACATGTTGGCGTAGTACTGATCTGGACGGTTGTAATCTGCCAAGGTCTTCGGTCGAGTGTCCTCCTCAGTATCAGGTCCATGGATAACATTACTCTGAGTATCCAGTTTCTGACATGTAGCATTACGCAGATGACCTTCCTAGTCATACATGTTACCATTCACGTGTTTGGTTAGAATCAAAGGCGCAACCATGTCTCGCGGCTGAGAATCGATCGATGTAAGTTGATCGGTGTCGGTCGATGTCATGTGATCAGAATCGGTCGGCGAAGAATGATCTGTGTTGATTGATGATGAAGCGAGGTCGGTTGGGGTTTGATGAGAATCGGTCGACGAAGGTATGTTTGCGTCAATCGATGCGGAACGTTGGTCTTTGCGAATCGAACGTTCCAAACTAGCAGGATCTTCTAAAAATAAGAGCTTTTTTTCCTTGTTACTTATGGTTATGCTATGCATGCACCTGAAAAGTCAAGAAAAAGAAATTTTATCAGAAGATAATAAAAAAAAAAGAAAAACAAAAAGACAAACCTAGAATTAATAGACTAAATCTAAAGGCTATCAAAGCTCCCCGGCAACGGCGCCTAATTTGATGTCTACTCAAATGTTTATCCTAAGGAGCAACTTACTCTCTCAAATAAGATATCTATTGCAGTACTTAGGGTATTGAATCCACAAGGAGCTAGGGAACCTAATAAATCTAGTCAATCAATAATCTAGGCGGATATAAATAGCAAAAGCAGTAAACAAGTAAACATAAAATATTCTAATCAAGTAAGACAATTACTTAATCGAAAATGGAAATAAAGTCTCTTGAAACGAAAATGGAAAAGATGCTATACTTAGGGTTTTTATTCAGGTATTGGGAATATAAACCTATAGGAGCTATTCAGTTGCTTGCAAGATACTATAGAGCATTAACTATCTAAATTAACAAATTCATTTAAACTATCATTTAAATAAATAAGTCTAATGACCGGCTGGTCGTAAATCGTACTTGACAGTGTCGAGCTATTATTCAGTAGGAACATCGGTCGATACACTAAACTCATCATCGATCGATTTCCTGTCAAAATATCGATCGATGAGTCTGGTCAAGCAATACATGCAAGTAAACATAAACTCACGAAACATTTCTAGATCAAACTATCGCTGTATTTCTAGCAATCTTAGCTTAATAGGGATGTGTTCAGGACTATCAGAATTGCTTAAATGTCTCTAACCCAACCTAAGTAATCCACTATTCAATGTTTCTAGTTAGTTACTCTAGAACCATGAGTGTTAGGAACATCCTATTAATGAGTATCACAACTAGAAATCCTATAGTTGGGGTTAATCCCTTTAACCTATATAAACCCTATATCCAACAAGTAAGCTACTTAGACATAGCTAAGCAGTTCATAACATAAAGAGATAAATAAAACAGTATATTATAGATAAATAGATAGGTAGAAAACACTGGAGTTTCAGTCACAAATCTCTTTGATGATCTTCTCTCCAGAACTATAAACCCTAAAGCTTTGCTGTGAAAAGACTACAATAAAACTCTCTCTCTGCCTCTAACACTTTGGCAGAGTATATAAACTTAGGTTAAAACTCGTCAGGGGTAAAATCGTCATTTGATGATGATTGGGCTTCAAGACAACTTGTCTTGCGAAGTGGCTTTTATGTCTTGATAGTCGAGCAATCATGCAAGGTGCATGTCGATCGATCCGAGTCGCTCTGTGTCGACCTCGTGATCGATTTCAAATCGAACACTTCTTCAAATTTTCTCCAAAAACATCATTTTCTTCCAAAATACTCATGAACTCATAAATATGGTTAAAAACTTCTATAGTATAATAAATAGTAGTAAAAACACCAATATACCATGACTAAAAACAAGTCAAAATCATGGTATATCACCAGATTCGACAAGTATTGTCATCACTAGACGCAATCTCCACATCTGCCCCATTTTCAAAGAGAGTTGGAAGTTTACTTTCTTCAGCCTATGAAAATGTAGATTCAGTAACATCATGTGTCTCATTTTAGTCGAATATTAATTAAAGATTATTATACTCGAGGCATACCTTCTTTGTTTCTGAAAAATCTATAGCACTTGTCTGAAGATGATGTGTTTGCTTAGTAAGAGGTGGTGTCTTCGAAACATCTGTGAAAATTATCTCCGTTGTAGGTTATGTAATACCCTAAAGATTTTCTTCTGCTTGATTCTGCTCGGATGGTGTCTCATCCGATGGCTCTCTCATACCTACGGAAAATAATTGGGTCGTAGTTTCTGTCTCAGACATTAAGACAAGAGGAAATTGTAAGAGTTAGTTGAATAGAAAAATATTACAAAAATATTTTAAATATTTTTTTCTTACCAAAGCATTCTTATTTTGTTCAAGAACTAGCGAAATTAGTGAAAAGATTGGTGAGGAAGGTGTGTTATGGAAAATATGTGTATACTACTGTAATAACAAGAGGAAAAGATTTGTTGTGAAAGAGTTTCTACGATTTAAAATTTAATTTGTAGTTATTATTTGCTGAAATGATCTCATTCAAAGGCTTTGTAGCCTCATACGTTCCCTCTATTACCATCTGCAAAACAAAAAAAAAGTCAGGAATGGGATCATGAACACGTACAAGAGCTTCCAAAAATTAATTGAAAACTCCAAGATTTTTTGAGCATGTACCTGCTGAGTCTGAATTGGAGTAAGAACTAGAGTCTCAATATTCTGTTGAGCTATTGGAGAGACTGGTGTCTCATTTATTGCCTCTGTTTCTTTCTGAAAAACTTGAGTATGAGCAGCAGGTGACTTCACTTGATAATGTCTGTCTCTCAATCTGCAAAAAATATCAGGAAGGCCATCATGAATACTCCCACCATTTCATAATAGTTGTCATTCTAGGCTTAAATTTTTTGTCATAAATTAAGTTTCGTTTTAGAGTTTCGAGCCAAAATTTATTAGTTTTATATAATATCTTTTTTATTGGTTGAAAAGTGGTTAGGTGTATAGGTAATTGTGTTTTTATCTTAAAAATATGTAAAATTAAATGTTTCTTTAATCTGTGTGCAAAAACCTGGAATGACAACTAAAGTGAAACGGAGGGAGCACATTCAAATATAATTTCCGTAATAAATATTACCTCATCATCTGGTTTTACTTCTTCTTGATTAGGATTAGATGTCGTCTCAAAGGTAGAGATTTATGTTTCTTTCTGCCAAAAATCAGAAAGGCCTATATACGTAAAAAAATCTCTCAGAACTAATTGTAAACTCCAAATGTAAAACAATATCATTGAGCACATACTTGTTGTGTCAGATTAGGAGTGAAAACTTGAGTATCAAGGGCAGGTGTGTCATCCGATGGCTCTTTCTCAATCTGCAAAAAAATCAGGAAAGCCATCCCAAGTATGTAAAAACAATGTCTGAGGATATACCTGTAGATTAGGACTTCTTCTACTTGATTAGGATTGGGTTGCTCTGTCTCTTTCTGCAACAATCAGAAAGCCCTTTATATGCAACAATCTACTAAATTGAGATTGGAACACTTACAAAACTACTTGTAAACTCTAAGTGCAAAACAATATTTTGAGCACACACACATGTTTTGCAAGATCATTCGATTGCTCTCCCTCAATCTGAAAAAAATACAATAAGGCATTCAAGAACATGTACAAGAGCTTCCAATCATTATTTTGAAACTCAACAATAGTTTATTGAGCACATACCTGTTGTGTCACGTTAGGGGTGAAAACTCGAGTCTCATTCTGTTGAGACATTGGAGATAAAGGTGTCCCACTCGATGGCTGCGTGTCATTCTACAAAAATCAGGAAGGCATTCAAGATTCTATATAAGAATTTCGAAATATTACTTCAAAAGTCCAAACGTAAAAAAAGATGTCCAAAACTAATTTTAAACTCCAAATGTAAAACATTATCATTGAGCACATATCTGTTGTGTCAGATTAGGAGTGAAAACTTGAGTATCAAGGGTAGGTGTGTCATCCGATCGCTCTTTTTCAATTCGCAAAAAAATCAGGAAGACCATCCCAAGTATGTACTAAAGCTTCCATACATTATTTCAAAACTCCTAAATATAAAAACAATGTCTGAGAATATACTTGCAGATTAGGACTCTCTTCCACTTGATTAGGATTGGATTGCTCTGTCTCTTTCTGCAACAATCAGAAAGTCACTTATATGCAACAATCTACTAAATGAGGATTGGAACACTTACAATAATCCTTGTAAACTCCAAGTGCAAAACAATATTTTGAGCACACACATGCCTGTTTTGCAAGATCATTTAATTTCTCTCTCTCAATCTGCAAAAATCAATAAGGCATTCAAGAACATGTACAAGAGCTTCCAATCATTATTTCGAAACTAAAATTACAAAAAAACACCATTGAGCACATACGTGTTGTATTTGAGTCTCAAATTTTTGAGACTTTGGAGATGCATGTGATTTTTTCATTGTCTTCTGCAAAAATCAGGAACGCATTCAAGAAAACGTACAAGAGCTTCCAATCAATATTCCGAAACTCAACAATATTTTTGTTGAGCACGTACCTCTCGTGTCACATTAGAAGAGAAATCTTGAGTCCCAGGCTGTTGAGACATTGGAGATACATGTGTCCCACTCGATGGCTGCGTGTCATTCTGCAAAAATCAAGAAGGCATTCAAGATTCCGTACAAGAGTTTCCAAATATTACTTGCAAAGTACAAATGTAAAACAATATTTTTTGAGAATTTACCTGCTGTGTCACATTAGTGGAAAAAATTTGAGTCTAAGTGTGTAGAGAAACATTCAGGTTTCCTTCCAACTCTGACACACGGGCTTTAAGCTCCCTGTTCTGTAAGAACATTCGACCCTTCATGCTCTTCATATTCTTTTTCATTACCTCGATGATCCTGCTCAGTTTGGTATTTACTGAATCCTCAATTGAAACAGAAGATTGGCCAGTCTCCTCATTTACCAGCATTTGAATAAGAACATCCAATTTGTCCAATGTGTCTACAGACCTATTTTTCCAATTTTCGGCTTTAAATTTATACCCTTTCTTGGATATATCTTTCAAGGACTCCATCTCGTCACTATGTTTGTCTTCTATGGAGACATCATCCTATGGATCATGACTCATGATCCGACCCAGACACTGAACCGGACGACTTACCGGGTCATTGGGTCACTAGGTCGACCGCGGATTAATAAGTGAAACTTTATCATATAATAATATATTAGTTATGAAAATAAAAATATAGAAACTAAAGTTAAATATTTTCTAAATGTTTTTAAAACATAAAATGTATAAATAACAAAATATTAAAAACTATTTTTTAGACTATTTAAATTTTTTTATAACAAGTTAAGATTAATGACATCTAAAAAATCAAGATGTAAAATTCATAAATATTTAAATTTCTAATGAGAATAATAAATTAAACTTCAAATCCAAAATAAACCAATAGTAAAACATCATTGTAATAAATTATCAATAAAAAAATAAACTAGCACCAAATCACATCAACTAATTTTGGTTCTCGCTACCACCCTTCAATTCATTTTCTTCAAGTGGTATAGTGAAATCTTCATGAAAAATCTAAAAATCCCAGATAAAATAATGTAGTAGGTATTATGTATGATAAAAAGTCAGAAAGTTTACTCTAAATTTAAAAAAAAAAGACGGCAATGCCAATAAGTAAAACTTGAAAACCTAACTTTTAAATTAGAAATTTAGAATATAAAACAGAATAAAAACATAATTTAAAACTTAAAAAAAAGTAAAAAATTATTTACTGGTTCAACCAGTGGTTCAAACGGCATCGGGTTTTGGGTTTTAGTGGGTTTTTGCGGGTTTTTGCAGATTTTTAAATTTTGGGGTTTTAACAAAACCTGAACCGGATTTATTTTGGGTCACTGGGTTTACGGGTTCAACCGCGGGTCCGGGTCGGATTTCACAACACTAATCATGAGGAAAAGGATGCAGGATGCATTTAACTTTCAGCTGAAAAAATTAAAAAGAAAAACCAAAGAGAATAAGTTTTTAAAAAGAAGAAGCGAAACATATACAAAACAAGATCATTGTAAAAGCTTACCTTTGTTTCACCTTCAATCTGCAAAACCCGTTCAAGTGATGGATGGTCTACAACAGTGTAATACTCACACAAGTAAACCGGTCCAGGAACCTCAAGAGGCGGTACGCACTTACTGAACGTATTTCCAGCAAAGGGTTAGACTCTAGTATCCAAAGATGGAATACTAGAGGATATCCCTGCAACTCAAACTTTGAAGTCTCCTCCAAGTGATTGTTGACAGCGTTTTGAATTGACTTCAGGAGCATGATGTAAGCCTTTCTTCCCCATGGATATGTTATATCCTGCGCTTTTTTCACATACTCCAAAGGGAAATTCCCCGTGTTGTTCTTCCTCAGCAATATGCACTCAACCAGGAGGAGCATTGCCAGGCATACTCTCTTATCAGAAGCATCTTTTCTTGTCTTTCTGAGCTGGTTCACCACGTTCCTTAAGTTATGAATACACCCCTTTAGCAAGTCGCACTTAAATCTCTCGGTTTCCCTTCGTGGTCCTTCTACTTCACCACTACATTTCAAACCGGTCACCATGTGGAACTCTTTTATAGAGAACCTCATTGGCTGGGCACCGAAATGGAACCATGCTTCATTCTCTCAACAATCGAGATATAGGCTGAGTTTGACGATTTCTCCTTTGGCTCTGAACCAATAGGGTACTTCAGCCTAGACAGTGCTAGTTTGAGAGGTATTGAATCTCCCATCTTGTTTTTATCCTGCGTAAACAAGGGGAAAAACATTTCAAACTATTCTGGAAGGGTTTCCTGAAACTACACAAATTCTTCCTGGAACTTTTATAAACACTAAGAAGCATTTTATAAACTACACAAATGCTTCTTGAAAATTTTATAAACACTAGAGAGTTTTACAAATGCTTGCTGCATCTAAACATTACACTCTGAACCTAATGCGTAAATGACTCAATTAAGGCCATAAATAAATGCATGTATAGAAGAGAAGAACTTGTAGTATACAGCAGTGTTGAGATAAAATAGATCCTAAAATATTCAAGAAACAATAGTACAGTGTAACCATGACATATCAAATATACATGATAGTAATAGACTTGTCGTCTTGAGAAATCCAACCATTGAAGTAGATGTTCTACTCATGGAAATAGTACTAACTGAAAACGAAAGGGAAATAGCAATTCGCATTATACCAAGAGACGCGACATCATCAGCTAAGCCTAAGCAGCAGCCTTATTCTACTTGGAGCAACACATGAAAGTGATAACATAAAAATCTGAGACTCACACCAGAAATATCAAACAGAATTGGAAAATCACAATCGTTATTGTAATAAAACCATTGGAAACTTGTTCATAAACTTGATCATAAAGGAAAAAGCTAAGCTAAATTATTCTGAAAGGCTTTCCTGATACTACACATGCTTCCTGAAACTAATAAGCAAATTCAAGAGCCTATCAAAGATATTAACATGCCTAAGCAGAACAAGACACCAAGCAAAAAAAGTTTCACAATTTGTTACCATCCGAGTTTCTGGAAGGCTTTCCTGAAACTACACAAATGCTTCCTGAAAACTTTATAAAATCTAGACAGTTTTACAAGCACAAGCAACAATAGACTCATAAGAAAATTCAAGAGTCTATCAAAGATATCAACATGCTTAAGCAGAACAAGACACCAAACAAAAAAAGTTTCAAAATTTGTTACTCTCCGAGTACTTGTAAGGCTTTTCTGAAACTACACAAATGCTTCCTGAAAACTTTATAAAATATAGACAGTTTCACAAGCACTAGAAACAAGAGAATCATAAGAAAATTCAAGAGCCTATCAAAGATATCAACATGCGTAAGGAAAACAAGACACCAAGCAAAAAAGTTTCAAAATTTGCTAGCATCCGAGTTTTTGGAAGGCTTTCTTGAAACTACACAAATGCTTCCTAAAAACTTTATAAAATCTAGAAAGTTTCACAAGCACAAGCAAGAATAAAATAACAATGCCATGAGCAAGATTTTCCTAAACACATTCAATAGATGCAAACAAACAACAAATGAACATGTAAGTAGGTTTCGTGTTTCTTCATTGTCTTGATGCTATTGGAAACTATACAAATGCTTTTGGAAACTATACAAATCCTTCCTGAAGTGAGAAAAAGAAACACACACATACTTTCATAGGCAAGAGAAATCAAGCAATCGACTTAATTTGACTTTATAGTCAACTCATGTGTTCACAATCCTATGCATTATCAGTGCAACTCTATTAATACCGCAGACCCGTATTCAATAGCAACAGGAACTGAAAACTCACTCGGGAACACTTGATTTCATCAAATTAGGTTAAAACGAGAAAGCATATACACAAGCAAGAAGCAAAAGACAATCACTCACAAAGAGACACATAAAAGCTTGAATCTGCAACATACCTCAAAGAGATAGAGCTCTGGAGTTGGTTTCCGCCAGAGAAGAGAGAGAGCTCGCGTAGGAGGTTTTCGTTAGAGATCGAGGGAGAGCTTGAGAGAGATGGAGATCGAGAGATATGGAGATGAGAGCGTGGTGGTTCTGTGCATCGGGAGAAGAGAGCTCAAGGTAAATCCTTTGAGAAAACTACAGATCCATAAACTCACAAAAAGGTAAATCCTTTGAGAAAGCACGTACCTTAGATATAAATCGAGAGGTGGAAACGTTAAGAGAAATTGATAAACGGAGACGTCGATAGAGATTCGAGAGGAGGAGAAGAGAGAGATTTCAGAGGCGGAGACGAGAGAGATTTGAGAGGCGGAGATTATTATGTCGTGAGAGAGATATCGTAGGAGACATTGAGAGACATATCGAAAGGGAAGTTTTTTTGTTAGCTGTATTATTTAGTGAGGGTATGAGAGACATTGTGTCCATTAATGAATGTCATTTTTGTGACTTTTTCCTTCTGATTCTGTTTTGGAGACAAAAACTTCAAAATGGTTATTATAGAGAACTGCCCATTATAAATACATAACAAACTTAGTTACTTTATTATTTCTATTCAAAATTGACCCTTAATAATTATTTCTATTCAAAATTGACCCTTAATAATTATATAATTTTTCAAGACCCCAAGTCTATGCTTGATTGGTTTGTGTCAGAGCCGGGCCGTGCATAAATACAGACCCTTAATAATTATATAATTTTTCAAGACCCCAAGTCTATGCTTGATTGGTTTGTATTTATGCACGGCCCGGCTCTCACACGTATATACTATTTACAATAACAAATTCAATTATACACGGACTAGAACATTTAAACAAAAGTGTATTATTCAACTAAGAACAAGATAATATATTTTTATCTTCAAAACAGTATTTCTTGGAGGTATTTAGGTGCTATGTAGTATAATTTTGCTTATTTATCTATTTAGCCTTAGAGCTTGTTTAAAACGAAAAATCAAAAACAAATGCAGGCAGAATAAAAAGAAAACTGAAGAAACCAATGTTTTTAAACCCGACCCGGATACTGAACCGAACGATTTACCGGGTCATTAGGTCGATCGCGGGTGAACCGCGGGTTAATAAATGAAATTCTATTATATAATGAAATTCTATTATATAATAATATATTAGTTATGAAAATAAAAATATAGAAACTAAAGTTAAATATTTTCTAATTTTTTTAAAAACATAAAATATATAAATAAAAAAAATAATTTAAATTTATTTTATAACAATAAGAGTAATGACATCTAAAAAATGAAGATGTAAATATTTAATGTCTAATGATAATAATAAATTAAACATCAAATTCAAAATAAACCAAAAGTAAAACATCATTGTAAAATTCATAAATATTTGGATTTTAATGGGTTTTGGGAGTTTTTAAATTTTGAGTTTTTAACAAAATCCGAACTGGATTTATTTTGGATCATCGGATTTATCGGTTCAACGGCGGGTCCGGATCAGATTTCAAAACACTGGAAGAAACCTTCTAACAAGAAAAAAGGAAACTGAAGCAAAAAAAATATAAAAACAATTCACGTGGAATGACATTTGAATTCAGTGTCGTATTTCATATACATGCATAGGGTTTCTACATTCCAACCAGTAGCGGAACTAGCCCAATTTTTCAAGAGGGTCAATTCATAACTGAGATATATTATATGGGTCAATACACCAAAAGAAATCAATTTTTTTTCAAGTTTTTAATAAAAATACATGTAAAAAAATTTAATTATAAAAATTCTTCTGGGTCATTTGACCACCCTACTAACCACCTACCTCCACCACTGATTCCAACTAACAATTATTTTATAAAAAAATATGTCACACTTATACTATTTACAATGATAAATTCATTTACACATATATTTAAATATCTATACATACGTCTATTATTTCACTAAAAACAGGATAAGAGTCTCACATTTAATTAGCTTATTAATTTGTTTAGCCTTACGATTTCTTCCCCTTTTTTTTTTCTGAACAACTCGATTTTTTCCCTTTAAAAATATAAGCAACGACAAAAAACTGCAGGACGCAGGCAAAAATAACAAAATAAAGTTGAACTAAAACTTCGATGTAATATAAAAAACATTCACGTGGGATGTCATTTCAATTAAATGTATTTTATACATTTGCATGGGGTTTCTACACTCCAACTAACACTATTCTTTATGGGTAAAAAGAATGTAATACTTATATATTGATTGACGACGCGAGCACAAATATATATATATACAGAGGGAGAAGAGATTAAACGTGATATGCACACAATATGAGAAGCTAACATATCCATAAAGGGAGATACGCGAATATACGGAGATTTCTCTAATACGTCTCCTTAAGATGAACGACTGGAAGAAAGTCCCATCTTGGAAGAGTGTTACTCAAGTAAAGAGCGTGTGACTGGTTTGGTAAGAGCATCTGCGAGTTGATCCTTCGAAGATACATGACATACTCTGAGAAATTCAGATTGCACAAGCTCGCAGATGAAGTGATAACGGAGTGCAACATATTTCATACAAGAGTGGAAAATCGGGTTGGCACACAAGTATGTGGCACTCACATTGTCACAATATATGACTGGTTGAGAAACTGATTTTACACCGAGCTCTTTAAGGAGAGAGATGACCCACTGTAGTTCAGAAGCAGTATCAGCAACACATCGGTATTCAGCTTCAGTGGAGGATCCTCAAACTGTTTTCTACTTTTTAGATGACCAAGTAATCGGATGGGAGCTAAGATACACAATGTAAGCACTTGTAGAGGTGTAGTCATCTCTGTTTCCAGCCCCAGGCCCGGCCCAAGGCACAGGCCAAATAAGCCATTGCTTTAGGCCCAAAACTTTTTAGCCTTTTTAGGTTTAGATAAAAAAAATAAAAAAAAATTATAAAGGGAAAATGACCGATTTTCCAAATTGGAATAGGGCCCCCTGATGGGTTGGGCCGACCCTGTCCTGCCCAATCAGCATCAGAGAAGGCTTGGAGAGACAAGGAGTTCTTACTTTTGAGGAAGATGCCACGAACCCTAATTCCTGCTAGATACCTTGTAGAACTCTTTTTCCTGCAACTGTGATAATTTGTTTACAGCGAACGCTATGTCAGGTCGGTAAAGTGCAGATATTGGAGACTTCCAGCTAACATGCGGTACTGCGACCCGTCTTGTAGCACTGTTCCAGACGTTAGTTGCAAACGATCAGTAGATGCCATCAGAGAGGATGCTGGATTTTCAGAACTCATGTTGAGGCGGACCAGCATGTCATTGATGTACTTACGTTGTGTGAGAAGAAGTCCAGATGATGTGCGCTGAGCTTCTAACCCCAAGAAATATGATAATGCACCAAGATCTTTTAGCGAGAACTTTCTGCTAAAAAGATTAATGAAGTCTTGAATGCGTGAGAAATTGTTTCAGTGACAATAATGTTGTCAACACACACCAACACATAGATAGTGATAGTCTGGTAGTGTAAGATGAAGAACGAAGCATCAGCTAAGGAATTCTTAAAGCCACACTGAATAGAAATGTGCGAAGCTCCATGTACCAAACTCGAGGCACTTGTTTGAGACCATAGATGGCCTTATTCAGCTTACAAACATAATCAGGTCTGTCCTTGTCAATAAATCCAGGAGGCTGTTCCATATAAACATCTTCAGTGAGATGTCCCTACAAAAAGGCATTATTGATGTCGAGTTGTCGAAGATCCCAACCATTGGAGACAGATAGGCTGAGAACACTGAAGATTTTAGGCTGTTTAATAAAAAGGCTGTATGTATCATGGAAGTCAACTCCTGGTCTTTGGTGATATGGCTACTAGGCGTGACTTACACCCTTCAACAGTGCCATCATGTCGTCTTTTAATGCGATAAACCCAGCGACATCCAACTAGGCTGTAGCTTGGATAATTTGGAACTAGATTCCATGTGAAGTTTTGGACCTGTGAGTCATACTCCTCACTCATTGAGCCATGCCATTTTTCATATGGCAGCAAGGAGTTTTGGTTAACACCAAATGCAAACTTCTTTCTTGGTTTGAAAATTATGTTCTTTCCACGAGTGACCATATGATGTTTGTTCCCAGTTTGTTCCACCTGAGGTTCTGCTTCTGATTCTGCAACAAAGGTATTTGTTCCTTGCAACACAGAGTTTCATGTTTCCTGCAAATATCCTTGCAGTTCACGAGATACACTTGACACATTAGTTTCAACAGGTAAAGTATTCAAACCTGAGGGCACAATAAGAGATGGAGGAGACCATGGCGAGATCAAGATCATGGTGACTGGCGGGCACCAAGGCGGAGAAGAAGATTTGAGTTTTGATGGTGTTTTGGAAAGAGAGTGAAAGGGAAACTCTGTTTCAACAAAATGAACATGACGAGTGACAAAGATACGTGAAGAGGAAGGTGCTAAACAAAGAAAAGCACTTTGGCTAAGTGAGTAACCAAGGAAGATACAGGGTTTGGATTTAGGCTCAATCTTATGGTGATTATAAAGTTTCAACTATGGGAAACAGAGGCAGCCAAATAACCGGAGATTTGTGTAGTTTGGAGAGACACCAAAGAGCTTCTCATAAGCAGATTTGAGAGAGAGAGTAGGCATTGGTTTCCTGTTGATCAAGTAAACTGCAGCATAGAAAGCATAGGTCTAGTAAGAGGGTGGCATAGAGGCGTGAGAGAGTAGTGTAAGTCATGTCTCCACAATGTGTCGGTGACGCCTTTCAGAGAAGCCATTAAGTTGGGGCGTGTGTGGTCTGGTGGTGAAGTGTGAGACTCCGGTGGTGGCAAGAAAATCTGCAAGTACCATGTATTCTCCACCATTGTCTGTGTAGAAAGATATTAATTTACGTTGAAAACGGGTTTCTACAAGAGCCTTCCACGGCGAATGAAGATGTGTTTGACGTCTGATTTGTGTCGCAGAGGATAGAGCCATACATAGTGTGTAAAGTGATCTACAAATATCACGTAGTATTTAAAGCCATCAATGGACATAGTTGGTGACGTCCACACATCGGAGTGCACAAGTTCATGTGGAGCAGTAGTAGATGATATTGAGAAAGGAAGTTTATGACTCATTTTTATTGAGCAATCAACACAGTTTAGAGAAGACAATGGTTTAGAATCAGAAAACAAGGATGAAATAGCAGATTTTAAAACTTGGATAGAGGGCTGTCCTAATCTTGAGTGGCCAAATTGATAGAGGAGTTTTAGTGGAAGAGGAGAAAGCAAACACAGAGGTTGGATCTCGACTTGGCCACATGTATCCTCCATCTTTAGTTGTTCCCTTTAGTATATGTGCCCCCCAGTTGAGATCCTGACCTGAAAGGCAGATGGGAAAAATTTCACTGAAACTTTATTCAGTGCGGAGCTTATGAACTGAAAGTAAATTGCGAGAAATAGCAGGAACATGTAAAACATTTTTCAAAATGATATTACAGGTTTCAGAAGGGAGTTGAGTGGAACCGGTGTTGGCGATGTACAGACCCATGCCATTACCAATTTGTACTTCCTCGCCACTGTTGTAAGGAGTGTGGAAAGACAAGTTGGCGAGATCAGAGGTGAGGTGATGTGATGCACCTGAGTCCAAGATCCATGAGAGTGTGTCATATGGTTGCATCATGGCATTGTAAGCTCGTGGTTGTTGAGAAGCATAGTGTTGTTGTTGTCCTTGCGGCATAGCGTTGTTGGCTGACTGAGAGACAAGATGAAACAGAGGAAAACACTTGACACTGTGACCTTGTGTACCACAAGCCTGACAGCGTCCTAGATACGGTGGAGAGGAGCGCTTCTGATATCCACCTTTACGATGCTGGTTTCCAGTGTTGTGACCCTGGTTTGATGTCCAGTTGGTTGGTCTGTTCTGAGCATGATTTGCTGTGATGGGAAGTTGTTGTGCAAGTGGACGTGATGCAGCAGAGATTGCAAGTTCTCGGTTGATTAGTTTCTCGTGGAGCTCTGCAAAGGTGATCGGAGAATCACGGCCATGGATGGATTCGATGATAGACTTGTAATCATCATTGAGGCCATCAAGAACAATGTCAGTTAGATCCTCCTTATCAACTGGACTTCCCAGCAATGCTAGAGCGTCATACTTGGCTTTGATTTGCTGCATATAGTCATCCACAGATGTGGTTCCCTTGGTGCTTTGCTTTAGTTGATTCTTCAGTTGCTTGATGTGGCTCCGAGAAGGTTTAGCAAATGTGGAAGTCAGTATGTTCCAGGTGTCAAGGGATGTTGTCACAGTGGCGATGAGAGGTTTATGCGCTATCTCAACAGATCCCATGAGTGAGCTGAACAGTAAGCTGTTCTGTCTTTGCCATGTTACAAAGTCAGGGTTTGGTTCTTCGCGGCCGGAATCAGAGGTAATCGTCGGCGGCGGAATGGTGGTAGTTGCATCAATGAACTTGAGGAGATCATAACCTCGCAGAAGAGATTTGATCTGAGCACTCCATGTGATGTAATTCGTGGAGGAAAGCTTGGTTACGTTAATCATGTTAACGGAGAACAACTAGTTGGCGTTGGTGTTAACAACTTCAGCGTTGGAGGAGGTGGAAGCCATGGATGAAGAGTAATTTGGTGGAGGTCCTTTGGAAAGGAGAGCTCTGTTACCATTTGTAAAAGGAATGTAATGCTTGTATATTGATTGAGGACGTGAGTACAAGTATATATAGAGAGGGAGAAGATATTAAAAGTGATATGCACGCAACATGAGAATTCAAGATATCCATAAATGGAGATATGAGAATACACAGAGATCTCTCTAATATTCTTTTCATTGATTTAAAACCATGATTAATCTGGGGTTTTTAAGGTGAAGTTTTTAGTGGAAGTTAAGAAATTGTTTAGGAATCGATTTTTAGTTTTTTTAGTTAAAAGTTAAAAAATAATTTTTTAATTTCCGCTAAGAACATCACTCTAATAATTTCTGGGTTAATCATTTCTAAATAACTAAGTCTTTTGGGTTTAGTTGAGATTCTCCCATGATAAGATTCATTGGTGGAGACGTTTTATGTATATACGGGGAAGTTTACATAGAGAATTTTACTCTTAGAGTCACTTTTTTAGTTGTTAATATCATAGTGAGTCACTTGCTTATACTGGAGCACTTTTTACCAAATACTAGTTAGAAAAAAGAAGAAAGAAACAAGTCCAGTTGACTCTCAACCATGAATCTTCTAACTAGACTAATTAATTCGCGGGCTTTATTCTCAGCCATTGATCTTAAAAAACACGGACGGCCCAGATTCTTTTATACAGATCTTGAGAATATATATATCTGTCTTTGAGATTTCATCACTTCCCAATCAATTTAACCGTCGAAATTTCTCATCTTTTTCACTCCTCCCTCACCTTGTTCCACAGGCGTTGTTCATCATCTCCAAACACATCATTCCGCTCTGTTCACAACCAAGAAGACGAGGAGGACGAGGATAATCAGCTTGTGTGGAAGAGACAACGATCTTCTCAACTCGAAGGTGATAACTTAGCTGAAACATATGGAAGACGCCTATCTCAGATTCTCAGCCGTTGGGCTGCAAGGTAGGATCAGGAGATGATTACAACCATCAAGAGAAAGAAACCGTGAATCCGAATTGATTGCGCTTGCTGGTTTGCAAACTGTATCAATGCTTGATTCGTCTTTCCTTAGAGAGTCTCAGTCTCAGTCCCTAGAACTTTTGATGATTTACATGTTATTACTCTGCTAAACATATCCAACCTTTGGTTCTTTTCTTGTTTTTTTTTATAATTTATATGGTATTACTCTGCTAAACATAACTGTCATGTACATGTGTATACCCCATGTTATGTACACTATCCTGTATGCTTCCCCCCTCAAACTTGTACACAAATTATATTTGTCCTTCAACACTTGTATATGTTAGTGTATATTCAGACACACTCAAATCCCCCATCTGCATATAGGCAATTGTGTGTACATTTGCATATGTGTTCACTTGTGTCCATGTGTACAGCGTCATTCATGTTTGTCCGTGTGTACATCGTCATTCATGATTGTCCATATGTACAAGGTCCATCATGTACATGCTCATCTTAATAACATGTTAGAGACTCATTTACACAACTTTCTTAAGTGTTTTGTATGTGTACACATGTACACTATAACTTTCATGTACACATGAAAATCATATAAAGTGTACATGCCTACTAAAAAGGTGTACATGCCTACTAAAGAATTTTTAGCTATTACATGTACACATGAATCTATCAATTCCATTTATCTTTTACACATGTACAAATTCTTATGTTGCCTAACATGTTTACATGGTTAATTGTACATGACTATACAACTGTTACTCTGCATCATCTCTTCTCCCATTTTCACTTCCTAAACACGTTCACTTCCTTAAAAAGCTCTTCCATTTTTTCACTTTTTTCTGAGATTTCTTATTTCTTCACTTCAACCATGTACATCTTAAACTACAATCTCTCATTTTGGCTAAAAAAGTAACTACAAAAGAAAATATAAACACAATGTACATTGTCATTAATATCCATGTGTACAAGTTTTAATAGTGTACACAAGTCGTGACTCCATCTTCGTCTCCAACACTTCCGTGTTTAAGTTATAAATCCTTAGCTGTTGGTGTCTGGTAATCAATCACACACCCATCTTCAAACTCTACACAAGGCACCTCTGTGAGACAAACAGCAAACACAGCAAGAATCTTTGAAAACTTCGAAAACTAAAGCTCAAATTACCAAAATCGTAACCCCAATCACGAAACCTTAGATCGGAACTTTAATCTCGCCGATGGAAATCTTAATCCCTAAAACCCACATTAACATACAAAGACACAAAAAAGTTTACATCTTTATTCACATCATTATTTCTCTCATATTTGACCAAGGAGAGAAGTCTCTGTAACCGATTTCCGACGAGTTTCTCAAGAGAGGAGGGGAGGTTTGGCTTCAAGAGCTCAGGTCACGGCGCCACATACCTAGATGGACAAGAAAGAGCTGTGGTGGAGAAGTAAGAGATGCAGTGAAGCTTGAATCTGGATGGCTTATGTCCATGTGATGATGGTGCAAAAAATCCGACCAGGTGATCTTCAATGGACCACAAAGGCATAGGCACGACAGTGTACCCGAGTTCTGAATCTGACGGAGAAGAAAATAACGATAAGAAGCCTTGATGTTCTTTTTTTTCAGAATTTTATTCATCTGTGATAAAAAAAAGAAATTAACCAGTTTTAAAGTTTTATGGAATCCTTTAATTACAAAATAACAATAGTTAGATTTCTAGTTACCAAAAACTGTCGTATAGTAGTAACATGTGACCTATAATGTTACACAAAGACAAAAAGTGACCTAGAATGTAGATCTCTCGTTTACATATACTACTTTTTTGTTCAAAAAAAGAATAATATATATACTATAAAAAGGCTAGTTCCCTAAGAATGAACACAGTGGTCGATGACGGATCTTATCATGGGATCCAAAACATTGGATTCACTGTACACAAACGGCGATTCCGATTCTCAAAGGCCAAATTGCATAAAGACGTACACATATTACACAAATGACTCTTCTTTTTTTTTTCCTCGTGGTTTAAAAACTTATTTAATTTTCTTCGTTTTAAAATTTATTGTACTACTCATTAAAAAATAAGATTTCAGTATTCTTTGTTTTTGTTATCTACAGCCAAAAAGAAGAAAAATATGTATCTTTAAAAGTTTGTGTAAAACATGATTAGAAGAGATTTGGTATAGTTAACAAAACATTATGGTTGTAAAAGCATTCCCAATAGAGAATTCTAGTTCCGGAACTCTCAAATTATAAAATGTATGTATATATTAATATTAGTATTTAACTATGAGGTTTTTAACTTCTAAATTAAATTTTCATAAACTAAAAACTTCATAATTAAATATTAATATTAGTTTCAGAGTAGCTATTAGCCAATCATGTTGAAGAAGAGATTTACCATAGATTCTTGTTTTGTTTATTTAATTGATGGACTTTTCTTTTTATATGATTATTGGGCTTTTAGTAGTTAACCCCAACTAAACATGAATTATAAAATAAATCCTCAAATAAAAATATTACAAAATAAACCCTTAATTTTAATTATATTAATTTTTGTTACCCACGTCTAAAATACCATGACAGACAGTGACTTATATTAACGGTTTATAAGTTGAGAGTTTATAATGTTGAAAATCTTAGTTGAAAGGTTTTCTTACAATTAAAAAGTAGTTGAGTGCATTTATCACTAAAACACATTAAATGTTTTAAAAACTTTATTATCATTTATGAATTGTTTAAAATTAAATTTTAAACCATGAAAACTAATTTATAAATCCTTATACATTATTTTATCAATTTTATAACCGATTTATAAAGATTCATAAATATTTTAATATAACTACAAATGATTAATAAGAATTCATAAATAATAAATAACCGTTCTCAATAGCATAAAAGTGTAACATATTGGTTCAGAAATAAATGAGATGAAAAATAGCTCATGTATTATTTGTCAGAATAGATGAAAAATATGATCCGAATGTCAGAAATAATGGAAACAAGAAAAGAAGATTGACGTCTTACTCTAAGTAGAATATTGATTTCATATATTAATTATCACAGACACTGTTTAAGACCTAATATAACTTAATTTTTTAAAATGAAACATCGCTATTGTCAAATAATTAATTTGTGAAGTCAGTCTTCCTATTTAGAGTATGACGCCAATCTTCCCCTCTTTCCATTATTTCTGACATTCGAGTTATATTTTTCACCTCGTTTGCAAAATAATCGAGGGATTATCTTTTTTCATTAATTTCTGAACTAATATGTTGCTTTATGAAGCTTTATTGATCATATGTAAAATTATTAAAATAATTATGAATCTTTATTAATCATTTATAAGATTAATAAAATAATGTATAAGGATTTATAAATTAGTTTTAAAGTCTTATAAATCATATTACACCATGCATAAGTGATAATAAAACTTTTAAAACATTTAATGCACTTTAGTGATAAATACCCTGAACTATTTTTGAATCGACCCTCAACTAAATTTTCAACATTATAAACCTTCAACTTATAAAACATTAAATATAAGTCACTGCCCGTCACGGTATTTTAGACGAAGGGTAACAGACGTTAACATAATTAAAGTTGAAGATTTATTTCGTAGGATTCTAAGTTGATGGTCTATTTTTAGTTGGGTCGTTTAATTGCTAAAAACCCATCCATGGTTATTAGAGATAAATTTTCTACCATTTATGTTTTGGATGTAAATATTATTTTGATCTGTTTTTTTTTATATAAAAGATCAATTAATTATATTAAACTGATAGTGTTCGAGATGCATGATTTGATACAAACCATATCTATACTATTATTCGAGAAGTAAGTTTACTTATTTGTCAATTTCTCCATAATTTAGGTGTTTTTTCTTATTTTCATATTTTTAATAAATTTATGTATAATTTATTATATAAATAAAACAAATTTATATTAATAATAATATTATTTTTTTTTTAGAAAATAGGATAAATCTTATGTACTATTTTGTTATCTTAAAAATATATTTTCTATTATAAAATTTTCAAATTAAGATATAAAATTATAATCAAATATAAATCAAACAAAAAAATTTGTATAAATATATTTTCTAAAATGTTTCTGATATGTGAGTGTAGTCATTTATAATCAATTTGATGTTTGGTTTAAGCTTTTTGAAAACATATATAATAACTTATTATTTTGCTGGTTTTTGAATTAATAAAACATAAATTAATAACCATTTGTTAGATTTTCCATTATTTTAATTATTTTTTCTTATTTGTCATTATGCTGGTTTTTAATAAAACATAAACTATTAAATATTGGTCAACTTTTCATGGTTTTAGGTAGTTATACTTATTTATCATGTTTTTAATAATTATATATATATATATATATAATTTATCATATAATTTAAATGAATTTATATTATTAATATTATATTTTTTTAGTAAATATGATGATTCTTATGTATTATGTTGTTATTATGAATATTATATTTTCTAGTATAAAATTTAGAATTTAAAATAAAATTTATAATTAAATATAAATTAAGCAAAAATATTTGTATAAATATAATTTCTAAAATATTTATGATATGTAAGTGTTGTCATTTATAATTGATGTTTGATTTAAATTTTTTGAAAACATAAATAACAACTTATTATACTGATTTTTGAATCAATAAAACATAAATTGATAAGTATTCGTAAGAAAATTATGTCCGTTTGTGCAGACAAAACATCTACTTTTTTAGTGATTCATAAAATTTCTAAATAACCTAAAAACATAAATAAAATGGGAACACACTATCATACAAAATTACAAACGTTCTTTGGTATTTATATAACACTTACGGGATATATCAATTTAATATTTGGATTTTTTTAAGATAATTTAGTTTAAGTTAATTTTAGATATTTTTGGATAATTTAGGAGAATTACTAGATTTTAAATAAAATAATTTAAGAACTATTTTAAATTATGGAAATTATATTTTAACTAAAGGTTTCACCAAAACAACATAAAATCACAGAAATCTACTAAAACAGCAACATTTTAAAATTTTAATAAAAAACACAAGTTTAATAACACTAACCTCTTAAAACTCATGTCTGAAAACATTAAAAATCATTAACCTAAATCCCAAGTTTAGTGCACTCCATCCCTTGATATTTTCAAAAATATACGAACTCACATATAATTATTTATAATTATTTGCATCTCCAAATTCGTATTATTTGTATTTTATTCAATTACAAGCTCATTAGATAAAGGTTTAAGGAACAATAAAAACATGCTCTCCCCGTTAATGCTCCTTTAGCTCCTGAGAAAAGACCAAGGTCCTGTTGCTGTCCCAATCCTGTTACAGTTCCAAATCACATTCTGTTAGAAAATAAAGTTTTTCACTACACGAAACAGAGAGATTCATAGATTTTTTTACCGCCAAAATCCAACGGCTGCTCTAAGACTCATGTAAATGGTGAGACCAAACCAAAGTCCAATAAACCCATGAGTGGACGAGAGTAGGACCAAACACAAAATGCTAACTATAGCCACCATAACTAGTGAAGCTGCGGCATAACCAAAATCAGATGCTCCAAAGTTAACTCCATCGAACACAAATGCTAATGCATTAATTGGTTGTGTCCCTGCCACAAACTTTAGGAAACAAGAGCCAGTTTTAGCCACAATATCAAGACCATAATCTTGGTTTAACTAAGGGCTTTTAGGGAAATTAAAATTACTAACCGGAAGTCCTATGCTAATGAGGTGCAAGACTTTCTCATCTTTTGTGAATAGTCTTGCTCCGAAATGCAATCCTGCTCCAAGTATAAGCGCTAGTAGAAATCCAAGAACCAGTCCCAACTGTCACAAGATTTAGCCATTTAGTTTTGGTTTACTTTTGTATGCTTAGGTCATAGGATGTACCTGCAGTACACGGGAGGCGGTAGCTGCAGCTCTTTTGTAGTCCTTTTTAGCAAACGCACTTGCTAGTATTGCCTTTTAAAAATACACATTTGTTAAAGTAGAAATAAAAATATTGTATGAGGAGACAGAGGGAGATCTCAAGGGCTAAACCTGGCCAGCTACAGCAAACCCATCTGCAAGAAGTGAAGTAGCTAACCAAACCTGCAAGCAAACTTGGAAAGCTGCCATCGAAATGGATCCTTCTCGTGCAGCTAGTGATGCAGAAAGAGTTACACAAAATGTCACTGCGATTACTCTCATCAATAAAAGAAAGCCTGAGAGAGAAACCACACAAGAAAACATGTTTTTTAGCAGAGATTTCACTATGAATGACATTAAATATTTCAAAGTATTTGCAATACCATTTTTCATGAATCTAGAAAACTGAAGATGTTTGGTACTCAAGTTAAATATATCTACTTGACCCATCAGTTTCCACAAGAGTATTCCACACATAAGGTACCTGGAAATAAACATATAAACAAGCCTCAGAGAATAGGTAAACTCTTAGAGAAAACAAGCCTTAAAATGTGAAACTAAACTCACTGGGACAGGACATGAGCAGTGGCTGCTCCTGTAACGCCTAGACGAAAAACGAATATGAATATAGGGTCCAGTATTATATTTGTGGCATCTCCAATCACTGTGGAAGAGATTAATACAAAATAAAAGTGGATCATCATCAACTTTCTTCTGTTTCAAGATCATATTAAAGATATGGCATATTACCAGTTGCATATAATGGAGTTGTAGTGTCTTTAAATCCACGGAAAACACCTTGTGTCGCAAGTGAGAGAAGAACAGCAGGTGCACCAAGTGATCTTAGACATAAATATCTAAGAGCAGGTCCCAACATTGGAGAATCCTGTAAGAAGTTAAAACATGTTTCAAAAGGTTTTCAATCTCATTACACTCATATATATATTGAGCCTGAAAGATTTGAGGCTTTACATGTTTAACTCCCATGAAACTCAAGAGAGGTTTGGCTGCGGATATAAGAATCACAGCTTGAAGAAGACCAAGAATGGCTCCAATGATTAAAGCAGATGAAGCTGATGGTATGTTTCTTTTCTTGACTGGAGGTTTACTAACACTGAAGATACTGGAAGTGATTGTAGATTCATCTGATACAGAATCTGAAAGAAAGATCAAACAAACTAGTGGTTAGTACTCTCAAGAAATCAAACGAGTGATGATGTTTTATAGAATCTTTAGATATATACCTTTATTGTTTTCAGGAATCAGTTCTTGAGTTTCCTCCTTTGTGTTGTTAATACCAGTTTCAATGCATTCTTTTTGATCTTGCACTGTGTTTTCCTGAGAGCTACAAGCATCTTCCTCTGCTACAAAGGAAGTTGTGATGCTAACGAGTGGGAAGATAGCGATTCTTGAAACTTGGTTGAACAAAGCAATTGAAACTCCAACTGCAGCTAGTTCTACAGGACCTTTAAATTATCACCAAAACAAGAAACCAAAGATTAAAAAAAAAAAAATCAAATGATAAGACTTGTTGTTGTTGTTGTTGTTGTTGTTGTTGGTGTTAATACCAATTTGGCCTATGAAGGCTGTGTCCACAAGAGATGCAATAGGATCAGCTGTTAAGGCAAGTGCTGCAGGTAAAGCTATTCTTGCTATCTCCAAACCAAGCTCATCAAATTTCAAAACTGATCTGATACATCAAAGAAAATCCTATTATCAAGTATATTCTTGATCACGCAAAAACACATAATATTACAAAAAAAAATATTACCTGAAATCACTTAGGAAGATGAAAAGAGGGTTTCTTGAAAAATCACAAGGAGTTTCTTTGGTGTAGCCACCTTCAGACATCATTAAGAGATGCGACTGAAGTTTCTTGTGTGTTCTGAGCTTCACAAGTACATAAAAGAATGTATGTGGATACAGAATCTAGCAAAAGTAAATGATTCTCGGTTAGTTAGGTGACATTTCATTAGATGTCCTTCCGAAGAATATAGAGAATTCAGTTTTCAAGGCTATCCACACATCGCATTTACCTTTAGACCTCAAACTCTAATGTAGTATTGATTCTTGTCTTGCGTCCACAAACCTAGAGGGTTCCAAGAACAGATTATCTTTGATCAAAGACTAAACTATTCCCCTATCTTTAAATAGATAAAAATAAATGAAAGAAAATACGGATTAGAATTAAAGATAATAAAGAAGAAAATTTATGAAAAGAAATTTAGTTACAACAATTTTTCTATCAGTTGAAAGTTTGGTTAACGTCAATTACCAAAGAAAAATTCGACAAAGTTGATGTCAAGTGACAGAAAACTACCCAACAATCTTATGATACCTCTATGATTTTTTCTGATAAGAAAGAAAAGTAATTGGGAAATTAACTCTAATCCAAAATGTGTAAGAACTAATAAAGATGATTACGAAGGGAGGAAGAAAAGAAATGTAACGTAAGAAGAACACACCTTTTTTGTCTGTACCAAGAGAGGTCAATAACGTGTCTTTTCTTTTTCAAATTTTACGAAAATAATTTCTCAGAAAAATTGTAAGCCAATACAACAAAAATAATCCATGGAAATTAGAACCTCCGCTTTTTATGTTCTCAAGCAGTTTGAAGAAGGTAAACACTCAGTTTTTTTTCTTCTCAAATAAATTACAGTGAATATGAATCAGGTGATGATGGTATCAATGAAGGAGTAGAAAAGTTGAAGAGAAAACATTGAGTAGGCCAAAAAACAAACAAACAAAAAGAACTTGGAAAATAATTGGTTGAGAGACTGAGAAGCCGATGCGTCTAAATGGAAGGTGGAACGTGTTTTAAGTTTTAACAGTCAAGAATAATTTCGTTTTTCTTTTAATGGGAAAATATCAATTAAAAATATCGCAAAGCCATATACTATGACCTAATTTTATTTGCGCTTTCTTTACAAAACTCCATCATTTTATTCGATATTTCACGATTTTACAGATTTGCATTTTTTTGTTAATATTCTTTTACTAATTTTGCATGAGAAAACAAGTGTTTTATAGGGCCTAGTCATTGGCTAAGTAGCCTTTCTCACCACACTTAAAACACAAAACCCCAATTAAATTGAAGTAATGCAAAAAAAAAAATAACCAAACTCAAAATCACAATCAAACTGCTTGATTTATTCTCTCTCTTTTTATTTTTCTCTGTTTCCTACTAATTCTAATTGAAACTAACACTAATAAACTAGATCCTATCAGAATTTTGTAGTTAGACTTGATTGAGCAAAAATGGTACTCTGATAGACAATCTCCCTATAAGTCTGTCTTGTCTTCTGGATATGGAAGAAGTTCTTGAATTATATAGAACACTAGCCAGATCTTTCATTCAGATGGAAATTGGAAACGTTTCGTCTTCCTCTTTTCTATGCATCTTGCATTTTTTATAATTTTCAGTTACAACACGAGATCATTTTTTTATAAATTTTAAATTTATTTAAACAAAAAAAATTGTTTTTGCAGATGTGGACAAAAAATTAAAGTTCCATTTTCTTTAAAACATTTGAAACCAAAACACGAGATTAGTTTTATCTTGGCTGTCCATACACAAAGGAAATTTAGAGAAGTTTAACGGAAAATAATTATGGAACAGAGCTACGCATAACTGGGATTTGCATATTGGAGCTAGTGGTGGACAGTATGCTAAACAAAACCACAAAATAAAGTCTTCAGGATCGTGTTGTTTCAAAACGTTTGTGTGTGCACCAAGATATATAAAAAACAGTTACTTTTGTTCTTATTAATCTTTTTAAAAAACAGTTACTTTTGTTCTTATTAATCTTTTTTAACTTTCTTATTTTTTTTTCGTGTAGAGATCATCTTACACTTTGATATCTTTATATAGGTAATAGAATCTTTAGCTTTTCGTATTACACAATGATTAAGAATTTATCTTAAACCTGCAGGACCTATTAGTATTAGTTATCCAACTTTCCTTTTACGAATAGCTTGTTTTCTAAGTCTTGAAGTTTATCCAACATTCTCCCTTCTAAGCTTCAAAAATCATCTTTACTTAGGTCTTGAACTCCAATCTTCTTCTTCATCTCGTTGAACTTTGTCTTTGCCAACGCCTTTGTCAAAATGTCTGCACATTGATCATCTCCTCGTACAAACTCTACTTCAATTTGCTCCTTTCAACACACTCTATTGAAATGAAATCTCTTTTGAATGTATTTGCTTCTCTGGTGAAATATTGGGTTCTTGGCAAGTGATATGGCTGACTTGTTGTCAACATAGATTGTTGTTCTTCCATGATCTTCTTCGGTAACTTCATTTAGAAGATCGTGGAGCCAGATGGCTCGTTTTGCAGCTTCTATAGCTACCATGAACTCAGCTTCGCAAGAAGACAAGGCCACAGTTTGTTGCTTCTGAAAACACCGAGTTATAGGCGTGTCTCCAAAGGAAAACATGTGTCATGTAGTACTTTTCCCATCATCAGGATCAGTGTTGTGACTAATATCGCTGAATCCAACAAGCTTATGTGTTCCTTCTTTCTTGAACATTAAACCATTGCCCACATTTCCTTTTAAGTAAATTAATACTTGCTGAAGGCACTTCCATGTGACTGTCTCGGTGACTGCATATACCTACTTAAAACTCCACTTGAGAAAGCGAGACCAGGTATTGAGTGCATAAGATACACGAGACAACCTATTCTTCTCCGGTACAAGGTTGCATCAATCTCATGTTCATCTTCTGCTGTTGACAAATTCAACCCAGACTCCATTGGTATTTGTGTTGAGTTGCAATCTTCCATTCCTGCTTCCTCTAAGATCCGACTAGCATATGCTTCTTGCTTGAGTTATATTCCTTTCAAGCTTTGTTTTACTTCAATTCCCAAGTAGTAGGTAAGTTTACCTAGATCTGGCATATCAAACTTCTTAGCCATTCCCTCTTTAAACTCCATGATTGATTTCAATGAGTTCTCTGTTCCAAAGAGGTCATCTACATAGATGGCTACTATAAGAAGTGTGTTTCCTTCGTTCTTCCGATATAATGAGCTCTCTTTAGAACACTTCATGAACTTCATTTCAATTAGAATCTTGTTGAGTTTTGTGTTCCAGGCTCTTGGAGCCTGCTTGAAGCCGTATAAAGCCTTAGATAGTTTGAAAATCTTATGTTCTTCTCTCTTCTTTTCAAACCCTTCAGGCTGAGAAACATATACATCTTATGTTAACTCACCGTGTAAAAATGATGTCTTGACATCTAGATGATGGATTTCCCATCCATTCGTTGCAGTCACACCTATCAGGAGCCTTATTGTTTCTAAGCGTGCAACTGGAGCAAATACGTCATTATAATCAACTCCATGTTCTTGCACGTACCCTTTTGAAACCAACCTAACTTTAAAATTTTTAATTAATGGTTCCATCTGCATTTCTTTTGACTTTAAATATCCTTTTTAGACCTATGATCTTGACTCCAGAAGGTTTGTCTACTAGGATCCAAGTGTTATATTTGTTGATCGAATCAATCTCAAATTTACAAGCATTCGTCCATTGCTTGTGTCCCTTTTCTTCCTTAAAATTGATTGGCTGTTCGTTGATATAGAGTAGTAGTAGCCTACATTCTATCACAGCAAGTAGAATGTAATCATCAAGATAACTTGGTTTGTTTACTTGACGAGTAGAGCGTCTTGTGCCCTGGGTTGCAGTCTGCTTTTCTTCGTTGTGAGACGGCTCAAAAACAGCTTCTTGCAGTTCTGTTTCTGTTGCAGAGTTTTCTTCTTGTTATGTTGTACTGATGAAAGGACCTAATCCTTCGTCTTGAGTTGTTCCCCACATCATGTGAAACATTCCAGAGCCCATTGTTCATCCTTATCAGCTCCCTTCCAATTCCAACAAGCTTTCTCATTAAATACTAAATATCTGCTTGCAACTATTCTTTGGGAACTCGGGTTATAAAGTCTGTAAGCCTTAGATCCGAGTTCAATACCAAGATGAACCAAAGTCTGAGAACGGTCATCTAGTTTCTTGAGATGACTAGAGTATATCTTGCGTGTGCTATACATCAAACACACGTATGTGGCCTATGTTTGGCTTTCTTCTTTTAGGGCATTCATATGGAGCATGTTTCTTTAGAGCTCTAGCAGGCACACGGTTGATGAGATAAGTGGCATGACGAACAGCTTCACCCCCCCCCCCCCAGATAGTTCAGAACTCTCATTGCTTTCAGTATGCTCTTTGTCATCTCCATTAGTGTGCAGTTTCTTATTTCAACCACACCTTTTTGTTGTGGTGTGTGAGGTGCTTAAAGTGACGTATGATGCCTTCTTTATTGCAGTTTTCTTGAAACTCTTTTTATATAAACTCACCACCTCTATCAGTATGTAGTGTTATAATCTTCTTGTCAACATCCTTTTCAACAAGGTTCTTGAAACTTTTAAACCTTTCAAAAGCATCATTTTTGTCTTTCAGTAAGATAGACCACATATACCTTGTGTGATCGTCTATTATAACAAAAATGTATTTGTTATGAGCTGGTGTTGCATGAGATATAGGACCATAGAGATCAGCGTGCAGAAGCTCTAGTGCACGATTTGACTATAAGTTGTTGTGGATGGGAATTGTCTGGTTTGCTTGCCAACCAAGTAACCGTCACAGATTTGTCTTACTTCTTGAATCTAATGAAAACCCTCCAGAGAATCGGCACTTGAAGGTTAGTAAAGGGATATGATTTGAATTGAATATTCAATCAAAGGAAGGTGCAATGAAGGATCACACAAAGGTTTCAGAGGGTCTTTGATTTACAAGTTCCTAAGTCCAAGGATATGACACACCAAGACGACCTAGGAGGATTTGTTGTTTTTGGGTTCACACACCTTGCAACAGAAATACGATGACCATCGGACAAAGGATTCAACAAACTTAAAAGATGATTTTTATTAAAAAGGTTGAATGATTTGAAATGAAACATACAAATGATTTAAATAGAAAACAAACAAGACTTTCATGACAGCTTTGGAAAACAACAAAATCTGGCATGTCAACCTTGGAAATAGATAAAAACATAAAAGAAAAAGACTTAAATGAATTAGGTGGTGGTTGGAGCTTCATGTTCTAATTTTCGTCCAATTTCTTGGCAAGCAAAGAAACCTCTAGCTTTCGGCTCCTAATGGACTTGTAACTTCATGAAATTGGGCTGACTTTAATGGATAACTTGTGGGGCCTTTTTTTTATTATCAAAACACAAGTCAAAACCATAATAATAAGTCCAAATCCTCCACACACATACCCATAACCCAAGCCTCCAATTGATTTGTTTTTGTTGCTGGTCCGGATCACATCAGAATCTCAGGTAACCCTTGAACCATCTCTTGTGCTGCCATAGATCTTATGATTTTAAAGCTGATATGACCTAGTCTTGCATGCCATCTCCACGGTTCTTCCTTTATCGTTGTGAGTAGGCAGGTAGGTCTTCCAACTTTAAGAGAAATCTTGTAAAGTCTATTTGCAGACCTTAAGACTTTTGTCAGTAGTCTCCCACTTCAATCTCTTAGCGTTAGGTTTATCTTTCATTTTAACATCCCATCCTTGTTCTATTACCTGTTCTAACAGATTATATTACTTCTAAGATCTGGTATGTAATATATATCAGTCAATAGGTTCTGTTCCACGGTTCTGCTTTCAAAAATAATGGATTTCTTACCATTGATCTCCACACACGAACCATCTCCAAATTTTAATCTTCCTTTAATGTTTTCATTGAATTCTGAGAAGTAAGATCTCTCACCAGTAATGTGATTACTTGCACCATTGTCCAAGTACCACATTCCATCTTCTTTCTTGCTTGGCTCAAGTGACTTTGGTAAGACTTTGTCTTCATTAAGAAATACCACTTGATGCATATAAAGAGCAACATCAGCATTCTTCGTTTCAGTTTTGTTGACCTCTTGATCATCTTTCTTCTCAGGATAGACAGAGGAAAAGTGGCATTTATGTTGACAATTGAAACATATAATTTGAGAGTAATCCTTCTTCTCTTTAATTATTTCATATGTGTTGCTTCTCCCTCGTCCTCTTCCTCTGTTTCCTTGACCACGACCACGACCACAAATCCAGTCTCTACCTCTTCCTCTGTTTGCTGTCATTACTTTGCTCAGAGTTAGCGTAGAGGTGGTCGCCATGTTGTTCATTAGTCTCTTCTCCTCGCAAGCGCTCCTCGAAGGCTTTGATTCGACTTAAAATATCTTCATATCTTGTTTCATTGAGGTCAAGTATTTATTCCAGAGTTGTTGTGATGTGAATAAATTTGTTGTTTGGCAAACAAGAAAGAAACTTCTTTACAAGCTTCGCTTCTTTCATTGTGTGACTTAACGCGGCTGATTTTGCTGCAAACTCTGAAAGCTTTCCGGAGAACAAGTCTACAGATTCAGTATCTTTCATTCTTAACCGATTAAATTCAATCATCAGTGTCTGTAGTCGAGATTTTTTAACACGGTCAACACCAAGGTTCATCGCTTTTAGAGCTTCCGCATCTCTTTAGGAGAGTCTAGATCACTTATTTGCAGGATTAAGCTCTCAGGGATTGATTGAAACAAAAGAACAGTTGCCATATCGTTTTTCTTTTGTTCTTTTGATCCTGGATCAATCGATTCCCATGCTTCATGAACCCTTAACAAAACTTTCATTATATTGACCACACCGCATAGTTTGATGAGATCAACATCGGACAAACAACTGTGGAAGGTACCATGGTTTTTTTCATCAATGGCTTTGCTTCATCCATGGCTCGTAACACTCGATCTCAAGTAACCTTATGCTCTGATACCAAAATAAAGTCTTCAGGATCTTGTTGTTTCAGAATGTTTGTGTGTGCACCAAGATATATAAAAACATTTACTTTTGTTCTTATTAATCTTTCTCAACTTTCTTATTGTTTCTTTTCTTGTAGAGATCATCTTACACTTTGATCTCTTTATATAGGTAATAAAATCCTTAACTTTTCCTATTACACAATGATCTAGGAACTTATCTTAAACCTAAATCTATTAGTGTTAGTTATCCAATTTTCCTTTATGAATAACTTGTTGTCTAAGTCTTGAAGCTTATCCAACACAAAATACCTCTTTTGCTATGTCTTTCAAGCATCGGTGAATACAATCTAAAAACGAAAGAAATTGGAAGAAACATGGAGAAGCCCATCAACCTACAACAAATCGTATCCAATTCATTCGCCAGTTGGAAAATAATGCGCACTATGTGGTATAAAACTTTCAGCCCAATGTCTACTTTTGTTCAATATAAAAATAAAGTTAACAATTAATATTTGATCAATCTTCTTTTTAATGAATTACTAGTGGTTGGTCCGCGCGAGATCTTGTATTGTTATTGCCTATAATATATATATTTGTGTGTTTATTGAGTGAGACTATATCTCATCTGAGAATTGTGTTGTGTATGTTCTATTGCCGATAGTAAGATCTGTTTTTGACCGGCTCGTACATGAGACTAACAATTGGTTATATATATTTTGTATTTCACGGAATTGTCATATGCATCGGAGGAAGTTTTCTATTTTGGCTCACCTTGTTATTTTAGCATTAGTTTTATTGTCCTTTTTATTTATATTATATGCATCTAATCTATTAAAAGAGAAGTCATATTTAATCTATTAAAAGAGAAATCATGACTTTTTTAATGTGTGATATTTTAAAATAGACCATCTACTAAATTTTATAACATTACATTATTTAATCACTAATAACATTTATTAGGTTAAACATAACATTTATTGGGTTTACCAAAAGAAATTTATTAGGCTAATAATAACTAGATGATCCATTGAATTTATAGAGAGTATAATAAAATACATGTTTATATTAAATTTATATAATTTAATGTTGTAATCGTATGAGTTAATTATTTATATACTTTTCGATGTTAACTTTTAAAGTTATATAGTTTATTTTTAAAAATAACAAAATCATCATTTTCTAACAATAATTAATCTATACTTTCTAAACCAATGAAAACAGTTTTTAAATTATATAGTTTACTTTAAAAATAACAAAACTAATTGTTTAATTATATACTCCATAATATGAAGCTAACAGCTAAATTTTTTGTTAAACTTTATAAACTTGAGAAATGTTACAATATCTATAGAGATGACAATAAAATAATATTTTACCGATCTTTACATATATTTAAGAGTTCAATAATGAAATAATAATCCAATATATACATATAGAAGAATATACAAATACATGCGAAAGAGTGAAATAATCTATTCGATGAAAATTAATATATGGTAAAATTGTTATCTTCTAAAAAAACGATACACACATCTCATAATATTTACCAATTTAAAAGTGAAAACAAAATGTTTATACAAAAATAAATGAAAACAATTATCTTCGCGGTTTCACAAATTGAGATCTAGTTAAGTGTTATATTATTAGTGTAGTTGATATGAAACTGGAATTTGAATACACATTTTATTATTTGTCTCTCACTCATGTTTTGTGGTCGGAACTTGAGTATATATGATTAACTTTCTTTGTTTCTTTGATTTAAATTTTCCATATAATACCACTCGTGTTAGAGTTATATTTGACGTGTAGACTTAGTTTTTCCCGGTGTATTTTATTAATCTTTGTTACATTCACCGTTCTACTAAAATTTCATTCTATTCTTTTTATTTTATATTGTGTTGACCAGTTCATAAAAGAATTGGTTAATAATGATTATTTGATTTTATTTACTAGTACCTAACAGTTGCCATTATAGGCTACAGACAATTGTTCATTGAATATGCTGTTGGCCTCTTAATTTGTGTAACCTCTTAATTTGTGTAAGACCGTGTTATAATGAGACTCATTATACTTCAGACCTAAAGTTAAGTAAATCAATTTATAATGACAAACTTCTTATAATGGGTACATGTAGGGTTGAGACTTTTATCCAGGATCCGGATTCGATTCGAGATCCGCTCCGAAATTAGGATATACAGTGGTGTCCGGATCTAAATTTGGATAGTAAAATCTCGGATCTTTGCAAACCGAATTTGGATCCGGGTATTTTAATTTTTAGGTCAGAATATCCGGATTCGGATCCGCATTTTAAAAATATATTAAATTTTTTACTTTATTATTAATTATATCTAATATATTAATATTTGTACATAAAATAAGTTTAATAATATTCTACATTTATATTAATAATATTATATGTCATATATACATTCCTAAGTTATGCATAAATATTTAGTTTATGTTATTTTTAGAATTTAGATTTTTTTAATTTTTAATTATTTTTTACGGTTCCGAATCCGGATACCCGCAGATATCACAATATCTAGACGGATATCCGAAGCCCGGATATCCGGAAGACACGAATCCGAATCCGGATACTAAAATCACGAATCCGGATACTTCAAATTTCCCAGATATCCGAATCCATCCCACCCTAGGTACATGAAATACTTAAGTTGGACAATCACACACACTTAAACCCACTTTGGTGGAATCAAAGGGTGAAAAATCTATAATAAAATAAGTCGAAGCAATGCAATAACGATGATGGGTGATGACTTAGTGAAAAAATCATATTTTACTTTAAATATATAGTAGAAATCGTATTTTACAAAAATATATTTATATATATATATATATATATATATATATATATATATATATATATATATATTCTTTTGAAATTTCATTTACTCTAGAAACTTATAACTTTCTGTTATATTATGTGTTACTAAATATTTATTGCTTTGGCTTATATTGTTTTTTTTGTTGTGGTTCTAACTATTACTTTTTTGAATTTTTTTCTCCTTTTTTTCATCAACCGTCCATCTAAAATAAATTAAGTGCTGGTTAGTCGAGTCAATTCTCCGAGAAGCATATTCGTCTAACCGGGTCTGATCTATATGGGAAAGGTATATCCTCTAGTTCTTTCTTTTTTTGCTAACGCGTCTGCTCAACCACTCCTACTTCGGGAAATATGGAACAAGCTCACATTCTCGAAGTCTTCATGTAATCTCTGGAACACTTCGATCTCTGTTCTAAATGTTGGCCAATCCTCCGGGTTAGTAGTCATGTCCACTAGGTCCGAGCAGTCCGTCTCAAATCGTATCAAAGTTATCCTACTCATAATTCGTAGACTTCATAACCCATTTGATCCTTAAGATTCCACCCTAGGCCATTAACACTGCCATTATCGATCCATGACGCATCAATTTGGAAGGTAGGAATATGAGGTATCCAAGGGGGGTATTGTCTCAACCTCTGTAATAAGAGGGTCGTCATGATCCTCGTTTCCCTCCTCCATTTGATTAGCCTTCCTCCAACATTCTGCCTTAAGAGACGCGTGTTGAAGAGTGTTAATCGGGGATACAATTTTTCCATTAAAGAGTTTGTCGTTCCTCGCTTTCCAAATATACCAACAGATCCATGGGAATGTGTCAAATTGTGGTCTCAGTGAAGCCACCTCTGTTCTCTTCCAAAACAGAAAGTTCATGTTTTGGTATATAGATGTACTCTGGAAGTAACCCGGAAGGGATGGATGGTCTGATAAAGCCCAAACCTGCAAGGCTGGAGGGCATTCAAAAAGAAGATGATTAATCGACTCCACTGGGCCATCACATCTAGGATAACTCCTATCGGTGCCCAAGTGTCTATATGTGAGCATCTCTACCGTCGCCACACAGCCCGGGATAGCCTGCCACAAAAAAATGCTTCATCTTACTAGCCGGCCTTTATCTTCCATACATGGCTCTGAAGGCTCGTAATACTCGGTTCTAGAACTTTTTCCCGTGGAAGATTAAGCTTCGTCGATTGGAGTAGGTCATAACTGAATACACTCCTGATTTTGTGTGGTTCCAAACATATCCATCCAAAGCAAGAGACCGAGCAGGTTTTATCCCCAAGCATCAAAGGGATATATTCTGGGTGAAAAAATTTCGGTAAAAGTTGTATATCCCACTCCTTGGTATCATTCTTAATAAAGGACTGAACAAGAAGTTGGGGTAATCTGTAAACAATGTGATCCGCAGGTCTAGGTGGTCGAGGTACTGAGTATGGGACCCAAGGCTCACTCTATACCCTCGTAACTCGACCTGTACCAATTGTGTTCTGTAAACCCGAGATGAGAAGAGATTTTGCTGCCATGATACTACGCCATTCATATGATGGTGAGTATGTTCGTCGATCATCCAAAGGAGAGGTGATTATGTAGTACCTTCCCTTTAAGACACGTGCCAGTAGGGAGTTCGGATACTGAATTAGTCTCCACAATTTTTTGCAAGAAGTGCTATATTGAAGTCATGGAAATCTCAAAAACCTAGTCCCCCCGAATTCTTAGGGGTTCAGATCTCGTCCCATGCTATCCAATGTAAGCCTCTGCTGTTCTGTTTTGAGCTCCACCAAAAATTAAAAGTTGTGCTCCTTAGTTTATCGGTAATGCCTTGTGGAATCAAGTAACACAACATTGAAAGGTCGGAACTGCTTGACCCACAAAGTTTAACTTGAACTTCTTTTCCTCCTTTGGAGAGGAGGTTGGATGACCAAGTGTTGACTCGCCCATTGAGTTGATCTTGTATATATGAAAACACTTTCATTTTTGAACCACCGATTTGTTATGGTAATCCAAGGTACACCCTCATGCCTCTTTCAGAAGAAAAGCCCATGACCTCTTAAATATCCTTCTTCAAAGAATACTCCACTCGATTTCCAAAAAACATCGATGATTTTGACGCATTTAATCTTTGTCCTGGCGCCTTCCCATATATGTCCAGAATGTCTATAATCTCTTTGCATTGGCTTAAATCTGCCTTACAGAAGAAAAAAACTGTCATCTGCGAAGAGAAGATGTGATATCCTTGGGCTTGCTTGCGCAACACCGAGACCAACAATTTTCTTCTCCGCGTCTGCTCCATTTACAAGGGAGGTCAAAGCCTCTGTACACAAGATAAACAAAAAGGGGGGAAAGGGGGTCTCCTTGTCGCAAGCCCCTACTTGGAAAGATCCGCCTTCTTGGTTTCCCATTGACTAAAACTTGATATGAAACCGACGTGACACACTACCTAATGAGATCAACCAGTCTTTCATCAAAGCCCATCTTCACCATCAAAGCTGCTAGGAACCTCTATTCCACTATATCGTAAGCTTTTCTCATATCTGTTTTAGCAGCCATAAACTCTTCCTACACCTCTGATTCGTTCGTAAGGCATGGAAATTCCCTTGTTTTATCAAAATATTATCAGTAATCAAACGTTTTGCCACAAAGGCAGATTGTGTCTCTGAGATCAAGCTTGGAATAACCCTCTTAAGTCTCTTTCATAGTAGCTTAGATATAATCTTCTAGCTAACATTTCAGAGACTAATCGGTCTGAACTCGGTCATGTCCCGGGGTTTCTTCTTTTTAAGGATGAGACAGATATTTTTCTGGTTCAAAAGTGGGTCGAAGCTGCCTGTCGCGAAGAAGTCTTGTAAAAGTATAATAATATCTTGTCACATCTCACGCCAGAATTTCTGAAATAATTTACTAGTCATGCCATCCGGTCCGGGTGCTTTGTCTGGGTTAATCTCAAAAAGAGCTCTTCTAATTTCCTGTTCCGACGGTTCTTCTAAGAGTAATATATTGCCAGATTGGGTCACCTTTTCTGAAATAAAACGGAGGGAGGTATTTAGTTCTGTCGGCGAAGAAGTAGAGAAGAGGTCACGAAAATATTGAACATCCACGTTCTCTACCTCGATTTCACTCTCTACCAACTTCCCATGCTTGTCTTTGAAATTGATGATTCGATTCTGGCCTCTTCATTGTTTTGTAATGACGTGGTGACATTTTGTGTTTCTGTCTCCATGTCTATGCCACTAGTCTCTACTTTCTGTTCCCAAAAAGTATTTTCCTCTTTAAAGGCCAATATCAACTGTCTTCGTAAATCCTCTAACTCTTTCGTGGTAAAATTATCATCATCTTGTGTCAAGTTTATCTTATCTTTCAATTCTTTAATTAGTGTAGCGGAATTTGTTGGGTTTTTCTTCTTCCAGGAACTAATTCTATTTTGACATGAGGTAATTTTTTGATGAAAATTCCTCTTTGGAATTTCATTAAATTGTCATCATCCCGAGATTATCGCTTCCTTGAACCCCGGTTTACCGATCCATCTCTTGTTGAATCTGAATTTTTTTCTTGTTCTCCAAACACTGGATTGAATCCGTGCTAGGACTGGTCTATGGTTGATCCCCATATTGCAGCTACAACCGAGTGGGTAAATAAAACATGCCATTCTTCATTTGCCACTGCTTTATCAAGTTTAAATTTAACTTTCCCGGCTCGTATTTTTCCCACCCACGAGAATTAGTTCCCTTTGTATGGGAAGTCAAGCATTCTACAATTTTCTAATATGATTCGAAAAGGGCGAAAAGAGCGGAAATAGCTTTCTAAATGACGTCTTTCTCCCTTCTTCTCATGATTTCCCGTGATTTCATTACAATCTCCAATCATAACCCAAGCTTTGCTACGTGTTGTACTCATGCGTGACAATTGTTCCCAAACTTGGTCCTGAAATCTAACAACAGGGTCACCGTACACAAACGTCTTAAAAATTGCATGTCCTTCGAGTCGAGTTTAATATCAATCATGTGCGCATCCTCATAATAATCGAGGGATCATCTTCCATATACAAAACTGCAAGGCCACCGCTTCGTCCCTGTGGCTCAACGGTATAAACATGATCATACCCATAAGAAATTTGTAAATTTTGCAGAACATGGCGACTATTTTTTATTTCTGATAAAAATAAAAATTTTGATCGAAAACAGTGATATTATTCATCAAGATGTTCTTTCTTCAGATCAGCTTCCACACCTTACAGTTCCATACCACCACATTCATCTCACAAAATTAATGATTTTGAGAAATATATACGTATACTGGACACACCAACACCAGTTAAAAAAAACTAATGTAATGTGCCAGAACAAATTTTACTTCTTAATGACACTTTGATAACCTGGAATACTTGTACTTTACTTCGATAATGGGCTCGATTAGAAACAATACAAATATCAATTCAGATTAAGAAAGAATTGACTGTGGCCTTTGTATTACTTTATGCCCACCAGCTGCTGGTACGTATGAAGATATAATAATCAATTATGTTTTTCAAAAAACCTTGTTGGTCCACGAGAACAAATCTTACGAAGTACTTCGAGATGATCACGGTGATGACTTTACAAACTCAGAGACATAAGATAATAAGTGGACGTTAAGAATAGTGGAAGGCAAGCCTAGAGACTGATGAAAGCAGTGATTCTTTTGGTTTTTTGAAGTAGTTGTATATTGAACTTATCAACACTAGAAAGATCTGATGTGATAAACCCAAAACAAACTACTCTGAAAGTGCCTCCCTTTGCTCTATTGGAAAGTGAGTTATGTGTCTTTTGTGAAGGAGGTTTTGCGTGAGGTCAATAGCATCTATCTATCTATACTATTATTTGCGAAGTGATTTTTCGCAACGGAGCTCTCACGTTAAAAAGTTAGAGGGGTTAATATATATTTTACCCTTAATGAATTTTTTATATATAACTAATTTTATAATTAAAAACGAAATTTAAAAAATAAAATTAGATTAGTATGTTGTTATCTTAGATAACTAAGAATAATTAATATAATAAGTTTAAAAAAATAAAAAATAAAAAGATAATTCTTATATATGTTATTATTATCTGAATATAATATTGTAACAACATGATAATGCCTATATATCTTAATTTTATATATAATTTATTTTGGCTTTTGAAAATAATATTATTCTATTATAAATTTAAAAATTAAAATTAAAATTGATTTTAATTAAATATTAATCAAACAAAAACATTTGTATAAAAATACTTTTAATTATATAATCAAATATTAGATATTATGCAATAAAAAATTAAAAAATCTATGCAATATAATTAATAAATTTGATTATAAATATTAGATTAATTAAAAATATTTAGACTTAAATGATACCTTTAATGAAATTTATATATTTATATATAAATTAGTTAAAACGAATTTTATGTTAGTGATTGAAATTTATATGTTATTATATTAGTTAATTTATTATAAATTAGTAGGATAATTATCCACAATCATGCATATTTAAAACGTAAGATATCTTATAGAATATTATACAGTTATCTGGAAACAATATTTTTATTATGAAAAATAAAAATGTAAGTTATAAAACAATTTAAAATTAAATATTAAGAAAAATTTAAATAAAAATATTTTATTATGTGGAAAATTTTCAAAATTATAATAAACATATAGATTTTGATGAAAATTCATATCAAATTGTATTACTGTTTGATTTAGGTTTCTTAAAACTATAAAAAATAATTTATAATATTATTTAGAATTAATAAAACAAAAAATAATAATTATTCGTAACAAAATTATGTCCGCATATGCGGACACAACACCTAGTAAAACTTTTAAACCGTAGGAGAGGCAGAGCTTGAAACACAGGTCTTGGTGGAACTCATAGAGTGGAGGGGATATTGCAGGTTAGAGCTATGGGTTCCTTGATTGAGGAAAACGAAGAGGCTGTTGTAAAAGAAATTCTTCCGGACAGGCTGTTGTAAAAGAAATTCTTCTTTCAATCTTGTTCAATCCTTATACCTCTACAGCACCAGTAGTGTTGAACTCATCAACGCCAATAAGGCCAAGGCAAAAGACAAGAAAGATACTTATCATGTAGCTAGAGATTTTAGAAGTTCCACAAAACAAAACAAAACAAAGTAATAATCAGGACTGATTCACAGCTGGTATGAGCAAGAAGATACGGCTATATAGCTTCTGGACTTTATCGTTGAATTCTTTTGATATCAAAAAGTAGGTGTATACTGGATTTATCAACACCAGAAAAATCTAATGTGATAAACCAGAACAAACTATTTTGCATGTTGGGGATTTCCTCCTGCCTTCTCTTTCAATGATGTTTTCCCCCTTTTTTCTCTTCTGTAAATAAGATCGGAGGTTGCTGGTGACACAGCAAGACCTTTGCGGCAGGTAGAGAGAGAGAGAGTAGAGCAAGCGTCTTAGCCACCCACAGACGTTGCTGGTTTATATGAAACATGAGTTTCCAGAACTAGAACGGCAGAGCTTCAGAGAAGACCCTTGTCAGTGGAAGAGGCGGAGATCCATTTATGCAGGGGACATATCCTTACTGAGAGAAGTGATGTCGAGATCCGGTTCAAAGGAAGGAGTTTTGAACGAGATGGAAGCTCCGGAGATGGTGGAGCAAGAGGCTGTAAGAGATACAAATTTTAAATCTGTGGAGGAAAGTAGATCGGGAGAGATGCATGGGGAAGAGTGCCTGGGAGCTTCATTTCTTTCTTTTTTTACCTACTCAAGCAATTTTTTTTTTCTTATTATGCATTAATTTTTAATTTCAGTTTTTTTTCGTATTGTTTTCTATTTCTCTAAGAGCAACTCCAATGGTGTTATCAACATTGGAGTCCTTAACCATTATAAAATTAAATTATTATTTTTGAATAGTTAAGGATTGTAGTTTAAATTGTGTGTCCAATGGTGTTCTCTAATTTGGAGACCTTAGATTAAAAAAATAATAAATCAATTCATGTAATGTTGAGTATGTTGCATATGTTCATCAAACATCAATCATTCACTGCCTAAGAACATATCAATTCATGTAATGTTGAGTAGAATAAATAAGATTCATGTAATGGCAAAGCAGAGTAACATCGCTATCAGAAGAAACAAGTTCTAATACTCAAGGACAATGAAAAAGATTGTACCATAAGCACTGGCGATGCCTTCCTCTTGCACAATATCAAGAATCTCCATGTTCCAATGGCATTCTACTTCTTCATGTATCAAACATTAAAAAAAACACCTGCAAAATCAGTTTTTTTAATTTAGCACAAGCATGAAGAACATATGCCACTCCTGTGGCATTCTAAAAGAAACAAAAGAATGTTATATATTGCTCAAATCGCAAAGGATGCAAACAGAGGTATGGGTGGATGCTCTCTTTCTAACCTGAAGGTATCACTGTGACTTCAGTAATGAAGCATTAACAAACCAGAAAAAAAAGAAACTAAAGCCAGAGAATCTTCATATATATTGTCAAAAGCCACAACAGAATATTGCCCAACACATGCCAAAGATTGCAGAGTTGTTGGAATTTTCCGTCCACACAGCAAAGAATCTCTGAGCTTCTGAGTAAAAGGAAAACAAGACAATCAATGGCAAGAAAGGAAAATTATCACTAAAAGGTAATTAGGTGAAAGATGTCTCCATAACATAGGCTTTCTAACATATCAAAGCCATGTTCCCTAAAATCGTTTTGTCACATGATCACAACAAACTCCACTTAAGCCAAGAGTTAGGCTCCGGAGAACATAAAGCACAATAAAGTTATATGCTAAGAATCTTCAAAAGCTAGTTATAACATTCACATAAATGCCTTCTATCTGAGAAAATGTGAATCAGAAAAAAAACACACAACAATGTCTAATCTCTCTTCTTCTCCTCTGATTCACTTAGCTTATCAGACAGTAAGAAATCTACTAAAAGAGCCTGAAGATAATGCAAGAACCTGCTGCTTCCGAGTCTGAATCAGAAGCACGAGAGTTGCAGAAACAAACTCAATCTCTTCTTCAATGGCTCTCACTAGCGTTGTCTCCACCGTCCATTCTCTTCTCCCATTCATTGTAATCTTCAACCTATTATTTCCCGATAAGCTCATTTGTCACTTTACAAAGCTCAGATCTTTAACCACAAAGCCTCTAACTTTCTATCTTGAAACTTCTTCTCCAGCAGAAAAGTCTTCACCTTTATCACAACCCATCATCAACACCCAATAACAAGACAAAGACCCATTCGTCGGATTCAACATCGGAACTGATGTCACATCCCTCCTCCCTCTCCAATACTCATCAACTTCCTTCAACGTCTATCATCACCACCATAGATCACCACCATCGGAGAGGAGATTTAGTTATTCGGAGCTTGATGAAGAAGATCGAGCGATGAGGAGAGAGCGAGAGGAGATTTAGTTGAGTTTCTCTTTTGACATCGCCAGAGCTCTGTTTTTTTTTCTGATGAAAAGTTAAACTGATTTTTTTTTTGAACACACGCGAAACCCTTCAAAGGCGGCTGCCACATAGACAAGGATCAGCCTCTTCAAATCCTTCTCTAAGGATTAATCCTTAGATTTATTAGACAAAATAATAATATTATATTGAATTAAGCCTAAGGATTAATGTTAAGGATTCCCCACGTTTCTGCGTTAGAGGTGGTCTAAGCTGTGTTTGAATGAAAACAAAGAAAATTATGTCACATTCCTTTTTTTGTTAGCATGAGTTTGATGAAACCAGAGAAAAACATAGTAAATCATTTTATAGTAATTTTTGAGCTTTAGATTTTAAAGTTTATATTATACATCTTTATTTAATTATTATTTACTCACTAAATTTTCATTAATTTAAATATATTATGTATTAGATAATTGAATTTCTTTGCACGGTTAAAGTGATCCGGATACATTAAAATGACAGTTTGTGTTATATTGATTACTCCGGATGTTAAAAAAAAACTCGTCCGAGAGACATCTTCCTTCACATGTGTTTCATGTATTGAAATTAATGTTGTGGTGGCACTATGATGAAAATTTGGTTTTTTTATTATCTTCTAAGCAAATGCCATATGTAGATCTTAAAATCTATACTAAGAATTTTGTAGTGATCGAGAGTTTAAAAATAGGAAGACAAATGATTTGAGCAACGATGCTCTTAAACACAACGATATAGTCGAGATTCGGTTGACAAAAATGGACTTTATTGAATATGGAATTCGTTATAATGTAGTAAATAAGATTGAAAACAACAACGAAAAGTAAAGGTTATATGCGAACTAGAAATCTATAGAGTGAGGTCATTTGATTAGTGATGTGTTCTAGGGTTTTTTCGTCGCCTTTGTACTCCGTTCTAGTTTCCTTTTATAACCTTCTCCTCTTCTAACTGCTTCCACGATCTTCAGGATACCTTCTCGACCTCGTAGAGTCCGATAAATGTCAAGCTCGTGGTGATCTTACATGGGCTTGTGTCTACTTAATTATGTGCTGAAATTGGGTCCAAGACCATATATTCTCAGACACTAATATTCTAGGAATATTGTTTTTTTTCTGAAAACAGGTACCGAGTGACATTGTTTGTGTCAGACGACACTGATACATCATCTTTCTTCGTTTTGATATGGAGATGGCTAAACCGATGAACATTCAAGCTTTTGAAGCTGCACAAATTATGATATGACCAAAATCAACCAGTAACTATTAAGTGGTGTTGTTACTTTTTATATTTATATTTGTAAATATACATTAGAACCTATCATAAAATATCAAGTAATAGAAAATTCTATTTATTTATTCATCATTTTTAATGAATCTAAAATGGTTAAAACTCACAATTTATTTTGTTTTTTTCATTGGAATGTGTATACGTTCGTCAAAAAATGGGCTGAAAATTAATAAACTTTAGTAATGATCAAAATTTTGTTTTATCTCAAATTATTTTTTTTATGTAAAACTCAGTTTTCTAATGATTCGAAATTTTTATGGTTTTAGAATTATTGAGTTCTTGCATCAATGGTTTTGTATTTGGTTTTTCACTACCACTTACTTATTAAATTAATTTTGGCTTCTTGTGTTCATTATTTACCTATGTTAATCAACATTATGTCGATGTGTCTGAGAAAGTGTGTTTGGGTTTATATAGGATTGGGAAGTCGTCTTTGAAATCATGAAATATGTACTTTTGCAACTCTTAAAGTATTCATTGTTTGAAGTTTTTTGTCGTGTTTGTTTGTTCTTGTTGTGTCGCAAATATATATCGGTTTGATTAGTTATCAGAATTTAGATTATTGTATACTTGGCTTAGGCCTGGGCATTAAAACCGTACCCGCGGACCCGAACTGGTACCAACCCGAAATAGCGGTTTGGTTTGGTTTCGGTTTGTCAAAAAACCGAATAGAGCCATTTGTGCAATACTCGTAGGTAACGGGTCCGTTCGGTTAATACCCGGTATCCGACTAGGTATCTGATTTAAAGCAGCCCATTACACATCTTAGGCCTAGTCCAACCCATGTATACACAAGCACGCGACATATGTCTCGTAACTCAACATATCTCTCGTAACTCACACAACTGTTCATCTTCTTCTTCTTTTGGTATCGAGTACCTATTTTGGTTACCGCAGCGAAGAGTCACCTAAACCTAGCCTACTTTGCAACGGCTACATACATCCTCTATAAAGATGGAGATTGAAGATTGCATGAGTTCATACTCTCATCATTCAAAAGATTTCACAAAAGATCTAAGGTAAATTAAACCCTAATCGATTGTGATTGCTTAATCGATTCGTTTACTGTAATTGTTTAATTTTGTGTGACTTCTTAATTGATTGTTTTGTATTTGTTTTCACAGATGGATTCTTCAGCATCGTAATCCAAACAACAATGAAAGAGACAACAATGAAAGAGACAAGGACCATGTCTTTGAGGAACATATGCAGATCTTACGCAATCTGACAGTAGAGGAAAGAGGAAGACTGTTCCAGATTCAAGTGGAGCTACTTCTCAGCCAGTAAAGGGAGCTAAGATTCTAAGCTCAAGGTCGCCTGTTTGGGAACATTACACTCGAAAAAAAGACAACCGAGACAAATGCGTCTGTCATCACTGCAAAAAGACATTTTCTTGTCCAACTAAATCGGGAACTTCTAACCTTTCCAAGCATCTTCAAACCTGCAAACTGTACCAAGCTTGGGAAGCCGGACGAGAGAAGACTCAGAAAACCATTGGCGAAGAAGGTGAAGTGAAGGATACCAGAGTTTCTGAAGCTTTATTCATAGAGGCAACAAACGAGATGCTGGTGATAGGAGAAATGCCACTTTCGTATGTTGAAAGTATGGCATGGAAGTACTTCTGCAAAAATTTCAATTTGTTTAAGCCACACTCAAGGAGAACCACATCCAGATACATCGTTGAAATGTATGTCAAAAGGAATGAGGTTTTGAAAGCATGGTTCAAGGCTAATAAGCAACGCGTTTCGGTTACTACTGACATATGGTTTCTCAAACAACATGTAATGTTTACTATGGTCTCAAATATACGGTCTTGTTTGTTATGATAGATACTTGTTTGTTTCTAATGTAGGTGCAAGTTATATGGTGATTACAGTGCACTTTGTGGATGCTTCTTGGCAACTAAAGAAATTGATCATCGGCTTCAAGTACATCACATATCACAAAAGCCAGACCATTTCAAATGTGCTCCTAGATTGTTTGGCTGAATGGGAAATAGAGAAGATATTCTGCATCATTGTTGATAACGCTACTGCCAACACCTCTGCTCTTAGGAAGTTCCATACTAGTTTTTCTTTACTCGAAAATGATGCTTTTGTTATGGGTGTAGAGTTTATGCATATGAGATGCGCAACACATATCATAAACTTGATTGTTAAAGATGGTTTGGTGAAGTAGATGAAAATGTGTCTGCAATTCGCAATGCAGTTGGGTATGTTAGGTCAAGTACGTCTAGATTAAGGTCATTTGAGTTGAGGGCTGATTGGGGAAAGCTGAGTAGGGGTAGTTTGCCTTTGGGTGTTAAAACAAAATGGAATTCTACATATTTGATGTTGTCGAAAGCACTTGAGTTCAGGTTGGCCTTTAACATGATGGAGGCAGAGGACATGCTATACAATGACTTTTTTATGGAGTTTGATGGTGGAGAAAAACGGGTTGGACCTCCTGCTATAGTTGATTGGCATGCCATTGAGAGGTTAGTAAGGTTTCTGATCATCTTCTACAATTCAACCTTGGTTGTGTCAGCAAGCACATCACTGAATTTATACAAGTGCTATGGGGACATTGTTACAATCCAGAAGAATCTACTTGGGTTGAGTAATAGTTTAGACTTGGATCTAAAGTCTAAGGCTGATGATATGCTTAGGAAATTTGATAAGTATTGGGCTGGTCTGATGAACATCAATAAAATGTTGATTGTAGCAACAGTTTTTGATCCTAAGAAGAAGATGCAGTTTGCTAAAATGTGTTTTGAGAAGTTGTATGGGAAAGACACTTTAGATGCTAAGGGAATGTTTCAGGCTACTATTGATGTTCTGCGTGACTTGTTTAAAGAGTATAGTGCTCGTTTTGAAAGAACTGAAGCTGTGCAACCCTCTCAGACCACTCCAGCAGCCTCTTTTGGTAGCCAGGAGCAGCCAAGTGTTGAAAAAATTGACTTGATCAACAATGAGATGGGCTATGAAAGGATGTATTTCATGTATGAGGAGTTGGTTGGGAAAATATAAAATCGAGAGTCTAGGCATGAGTTGGATATCTATCTTAAAGAGAGTGTTGTGAATCCGAGAACAATGGTTGGAGCTGAGTTTGATGTTCTGTCTTGGTGGAAGACCAACTGTTCAAAGGACCCGGTTCTTGCAGAAATTGCTAGAGATGTACTTGCAATGCAAGTGTCATCAGTTGCTTCTGAGAGCACTTTCAGCACTAGTGGCCAAATTATAGATTCCTATCAAAGTTGTCTTACTTATTCTATGATTGAGGTGTGTCTTACTCATTATATGATTGAGGTGTTGATGTGCTCAGAGCAATGGGTGAAGGCATATATTCGATGTGGTGGGTCTAGAATGGAGACAATAAAGCAAATTCTTAGTGAATTTGAATATGAAGAGACGCTTAAGAGAGGTAATTTTTATTTAATCTTGTATTTAAGTTAATCTTTATCATTGTTACTAACTATAAGAATTTCTTGCAGAGTTTGATAGACACTTAGTTCAGGAAGGCTAAATAAGTTTGTATGCGGTTCATGTATAGAAGGTAAACACGATTTATCTACAGCTTGAATTTTTCAGAGAATGACCATTGCTTATTTGCTAATATGAATTTATTTTCTTTGATGCAGGACAATGTTCAGAGTATGAAGCAATTTTTTATGTTGAAGTTTGGGTGGTGAAGACTGATTGGTTGAAGGCTTTGTTTTGTTGCAGTTTGTGTGTTGTCTTAATTTCGGATGAAGGCTTTGTTTTTTGTAGTTTTAGATCTCTTGTTCTCGGATTGATGTTTTTTATTTTATTTTATGTTATCTGCTTTTTGTTGTTTGCTTCATGTTGTTGGTCTATTGTTCGGTTGAATACTTGTTTTGAATTTTATGATATGTTATGTTTGTTTTGAACCAATGCTCTTTGTTTAATTTTATTATTGTTGAATCATATTACTTTGGTTATTTCGGTTCCATTTCACCAAACATTGGTTATTCCAAAGGTATGTAACTGGACCCAAACTCGGTATAATGGTTAACCTCAAAAAATCAAAATTTTTATATGAAAACCGAACCGGTCCGGACCCGCAAGGACCCGACTTGAACCCGATCCGATTTTTTAAAATACCCGAATGAGACATTTTTTCAAAACCCGTATAACCCGAAACCCGAAATACCCGACCTGAATCTGATTGGGTACACCCGAATGCCCATGCCTAACTTGGCTAGTATTTCTTATACAACAATCAAGTACTGAAAGAAAATGCCAACAATGGCATGTATGTTTTTATTTGAAATTGACTCCTTAAAGAAAAAGAATCTTTATTTTAGTTTCTTTTGTTCTTGATTTTGGATTGCGTTTACTACTCCATACAAAGTCATAGAAGTTTGCTGACTTAAATAAACCCCATCACTATTAACCTTGTTTCTTAAAGCTCAAATATACATCTGCATTCATTTGCACCAAAGCGAACTCTCAACTCATGCCACTTGGCATAAATTCATGAGGCACCACATAGTAATGAACATTTGAATGGAACTGCATTTCCGTAATAGGAAAACGAAACAGACAGTGGGAAAAACCATTTATACATGGTTTTTGCATAGTAGTCAACTCTTTTGTCTTAGGCCTTAAATTTAAAACTACTAGTTACATGAGCAGCGTCAACAAAAATATCCACAACACCTTCTCAGCAGATTTTAACCAGTTCACGAACTGGCATTAAAATGCACTGCATCGAAGTTATGTTGTCAATGATAGCTAACCTAACCGTCTTACCATTCACTCTACCTTTCTAGAATCCTTCTCAAAACACAGAGATAATCTCTTCATTTCCAAATTTACAGGGAAAGATAACCTAACTTCAAAATTGGAACCTACCACGCCAAGACTAAGCATGAATTTACTTCTTCATGCTCTGCAATGTGCAATGGAACATCACCACCATATCTTCCTCCTGGTACTTTCCAGTCTAACATAGAAATTAATGAACCAAATGTAAAAACTCAACAAAGTCACTACCAAAAGTATGTGTATTCCCCCAAAACACCAATACACATAATGAGCAAAAGTGACATGTAACATGAGGTGGAGGAATCTGACCTTGGATATTATCCTCACATGGCCACATGGAGTTTTCAATCCTCCCACCAGCGGCCACGACTGTGGACTCCCTTCTTGACGACCATGATCCATCGTATGAACTGCAACATGAATATCTCATAGAAGCTGATCACATGAAGACATATATTCAAAAATAAGTTTCTTAAATTAGAAACAGAGATGCCTTAAACATGAGATAGATAATGAAGCCTGATTCTTCATCCCGTGAATTTCTTCTTCTTCTTCTTTGCTCGGATCTCACTCCATACTCATTTTGTTCTCATCCTCAAACTGATATACCTCAGATATAATGGTAAGACTACTGATATAACTCAAAAAAAAAAAAAAAATTGTAAATGAAACTGATATATCTCAGAGAAACAAAAAAAAAACAATCAAAGAGAGCACATACCCACCATCCACTTTCTGGATCTTCCTTTGACCTGCTTAGACCTTAAACCTGCCGTAGACTAGAACTGATTGGAACCATAATCCCACCATGGCCTTGATCTAATTGACTTGTTAATGGCGAGGACTATCAATTTCAATCTAGTAACCGATCAACAAATCTTTTTTCTTCAATTGTATGAGTAATCTTAGTTGCTCAGTTAAATATATTTGTGAGTGGATCTGAAGTGAGAGAGAAAAACTGTTACAGTCAGAAAAACGAAGGTAGATGGCATAGAAAGTAAATTATACATTACTTTCAATTTAAAAAAAAAATGTCAATCGACGAAGTGGTTCATGCGGCTTTGGTCATTGACAAAAGAATATGAAAATTAGGAGAAGCGCCAGCTATCACAAATTTCCCAATGCATATTGCTGAGGAGGATGATTGTGGAGAGACTAAAGCCAACTTTATAATATAAGACTACTAATAACCTCTGTTCTAAAAGCTAGTTGTTTTGCCGCATAAACGGTTGTCTTAGCATAGAGACCTTTCATCCGCTTCGATTATTCTAAATAGATCTTAAAGGTCGCATATCTGACATTAGTTCGTCTAGATTGTCTAAATGACAACCTAACCGTCTATTTTTTTTGGATCTAAAATATTATAAATACTGCTTATTTGCATAATTTTGATAAAAAAATATACCGTATTAAATTTATATATATTTATATTTATGTGTGTTTATTGTATTTTAAACATAAAAATTGATTAGTTTATAAAAAGATAAAAATTAACATATTTTATCTCTATAATATTATTTGAGAAGTCGGTTTCCTACGTGTCGCGCTCACGTTAACTCTCACGATGGTTGATTACATAGATACCCTTAATGAATTGTTAGATTTTAAGATTATTATTAATTTTTTGTGTAATTTCTTTTTTACCTTTTTCCAAATAACATATATAATAAAAAGGAAATATTTCTAAAATTTTAAAACAATTTTAAGAACGAAACTATATGTATATAATATGACTTATTTAAAAAGGAAAGTTCACAAAATATTAATACCTCCATTAATATATATTTTTAAATAACATAAAATATATTTCAAAATAATACAATTATATATGTTCATGAACATCCACAAATTTATCAGTTACACTTTATTTCTAATATTTTTTAGAAATCAACATATAATTTGATAAATATTATGAAAATATAATTTGATTTGACAACTAAAATAAAGAGTAAATAAATATTATGAAAATACATGTATATTTAAGCGCTACATAAAACTAATTTGATTTGACTTAACTAAAATAAAAAGTAATTATACTTCAATTTTAATTTAAAAATATATTTAACTCAATATACTCACAAAATGAATGACTCGGCTAATCTAATTTATATCTAAAATTAAACATCTAACTACAATAAGAATATATCATTTATTATAATAATATATTTAATTTTATACATATAAATTAGAGGTTGACACAAAGCATATTACAAAGAATATTCATAAAAGTAAAATTTTATAATAATTGACTGATATTTAGTTTTAGTTTTGAAATCAATTTATATATATAATTTATATTAATAATATTATATTATTCTAATTATACATAGGACTTTGGATATATTATTGTCAATTTAATTATTTTTGGATCAATAGTCGGTTTAGTTATCAATTTGGTATATTGGATAATATCTATTTTTCAAGTTCAGCTATAATATTTTTTATTCTAAATATATTAATACGTTGATTAATTTTATTATTTTCATTCCGGTTGGTTATTGTCTTAGATATGTAAATATATTCTTAGATATGTAAATATACTATGGTTAAATTATGTATAACTTAATAGATAAAAATGAAATAAATAATAAGCTGAAGTGCTGTATTCAAAATTACATAAATGAATGTAATGATAATATTTTGAGTATCATGCATATATATGAATTCTACAAAAGAATTAAATTGTAATTGGTTAATATTTTCTTTTTCAATCTGTGCATAAACACGGAAAAATCACCTAGTAATATATTAAATAATATTAAATTTCACCCTATATAATTTTCGCCTCAATTTTTTCGCCAATCGATAGGATTGATACAGCCGTCCGATTAGCGATTAGTGACTAGCATCATTCCTAACACAATAATTTTACAAATGAGTTTATAGAATTTTGCGAAACAGAGCGGATGAGATAAAACCTCAGACGATTTCCACCGATGTTCTCGACGGTCATAAAGCCCTTACTCTCTCCCTCACCCTCGCTGTTTCGCCTTCCCGTTCTTTCGTCACGCTCACTCTTCTTTCGCGTCTTTCCCTTATCCTCCTCTCACTTTCACTTCCACTTCCACTCCCAGTCTTCTCATCCGATTACGCCTCTCCGTTCCTCCTCCCGCAGTAACTATACTCGCCGCCACGTGTCTCTCCCTGACCACCACCTCTCATGTTCCCTTCCCGAGAAGCCTCTTCGTGTCGCCGTCCTCCTCAGCGGCGGCGTCGATAGCAGCGTCGCCCTCCGCCTCCTCCACGCCGCTGGGCACTCCTGTACAGCTTTCTACCTCAAAATCTGGTTCCAGGTCTGTGTCTGATTCCTCATCTCATGTTTTCTTCTGTCTAGAACATTTGGGGGTTTGAGATGTTTCTATGTTCTGTAGGAAGGCTTTGAGAATTTCTGGAACCAGTGTCCCTGGGAAGACGATTTGAAGTACGCAAAGCATGTCTGTGAGCAGGTAGTGTTCCTGATAAATGCTTAAAAACCCTGTTATTATCTCAACCCTGTGATTATGTTCTCGATTTTTTAGAGTCTGTCTTATTCGAAAAGGTTCATACTTTATACATGCTGGAAGATATGTTTACTGCTTGTTCAAAGAGGTTCATACTTTATATACTTAAGAGCAATGAAAGGGAAGATGTTTACTGCTTCTTGTGGTGTCATTTTACAGATTGATGTACCTTTAGAGGTTGTGCATCTAACAGATGAATATTGGGAAAGAGTTGTAAGTTCTTTTCTTTTTTTTTTGCAATGCTTCTTTTTAGATTAGCCTAATGGTTTCTGATTTGATTTTTCGATGATAAGTTAGGTTTCTTACATTATTGAGGAGTACCGTTGTGGGCGTACACCTAATCCGGATGTTCTATGTAATACTAGAATCAAGTTTGGTAAGCTCTTCTGCTTAATAGTTTGTGAAGCAAGAGTTTTTTTTGCTCATGAAAAGACTTGTGGTTCTGTATACGCTATTGGGTATCTGCTACTATGGCTAATCAGCTAGAGATTGATCTTGAATTTTTTTAAGGGGCATTTATGGATGCAATCAGTGATATGGAGTATGATTACGTAGCTTCAGGTCATTATGCTAAAGTTGTCCATCTCCCTGCTGGTCCATCTGTTTTGGAACTCTCACAAGACATGGTACTTCAACAAAAACACTCATGACTTACTGTAATGAAGAGGATGTCATTTGTTGGGTGTAATGTTTAGTACCTCTACCATTTAATCTCTGTATTGTTCTCTTTATTTTCAGGTGAAGGATCAGACCTACTTCCTCTCACATCTCTCCCAAACCCAGCTTAAGCGGCTCCTGTTCCCACTTGGTTGCATAAAGAAGGTAACTCGAAGACGTTTTATAATTGCAAAACGCACTACCTCTTTTCCATTTCGAAACGTATGAAAGACAATTTGATTTGTTAAGTGGTGATTGTCATGCTTTGTTATCTGATGTACAGGAAGAAGTTCGCAAACTAGCCACTCAATTTGATTTGCCAAATAAAGACAGAAAAGATTCACAAGGAATATGTTTCCTTGGGAAGGTATAGTTCTTCTGGCTTACAACAACTTTACCTGGTGGAAGCCTGAAACATATGAATATGTTGTTCTGTGATAGATTAAGTTCAGCGACTTTGTCGGAAAACACATAGGAGAGAAGGAAGGGATTATACTGGAAGCTGAAACGGGTGATTTTCTTGGTAACCATCGTGGATTTTGGTTTTACACTATTGGACAGCGTCAAGGCTTGCGTCTACCCGGTGGACCTTGGTATGCTTGCTTAACTTGTCATCACCTTGCTGAGATCGTTTACCTCGTCTATGGCATCATTCTCTCCCTACCTCTGTGCAGGTATGTTGTTGAAAAGGACACCAAGAACAATGTAGTGTTTGTCTCAAGAAATTACTACTCAATCGACAAGAGGAGGCGGGTTTTCCGTGTTGGATCCTTAAGATGGCTTAGTGGGAAACCTTCAGGCAATGTTAGCCAGCTTCGTTGCAAGGTAAAAACAAATGATCGATTACTTTTCTACACATGATGTCTACTTGGCACTGATAAGTTGAGTTTATAGGTCCGACATGGTCCTGGTTTCTACAGCTGCAGCTTTGAAATGGAAGCAGAAGGAGATGATGTTGCGGTTGTACATCTTGATGAAGACGACCAAGGTCTAGCTGCTGGACAGTTTGCAGCCTTCTATGAAGGAACCACTTGTATCGGGTCAGGCGTTATCCTGGAGTCATGGGATGATCAATGCTTCCCGGTTTGTGCAAAAGCTCTTCAACTTGCAGCTATGGAAGACAAAACCAAACTCGGGAAACCTGTCAAAATCATGACCATGCCAGTTACCACACCTGTCGAGGCTGAGCCAGGAGAAACAAGTGGAGAAGAAAAGCTTGTCAACGCGTGAAACAAAGGAAATGTAGTACTAGTCTGAAGAAGCTACTTGAAGAGTTTTAAAATATAAGATGGCTACTATTATTTAGGGGAAAAAACTTTAAGTTGTAACATTTGATAGTTTGGTTATGTCTTCATATATATGGTTGATCATCTGGTGATTGCAATTGTCTGAGTCACAACGTTCACCTCTTGCCAAGAGACCAATGCAAAGAACAGCTTATATCTGCATAGGAGAAGAAAAACCCTGTTTAAGCTAGAGATTCAAGCTACCTTGTTCCTTTGCTCCAGGTTCAAATGAGTTGTCACATATGTATCAATTAATCAAAATTACTATTACACTTATGATTTGTCATACATATTTTTAACATACATATTACATAATTTTAATAGAATATCAATCAGTTCAAATGTTTTCATTTGAATATCTTTCGTGAAAGTATTAGTCGTTCCAAAATATGTGATTAAGGTCTTTACATGTAGACTATATATTTTGTGATGTTAAAAAGAAAAAGACTATACATTTTGTAAGCAAAAATAACATATATATATATATATTTATTTATTTAATTTTTAAATAATAATCAGTTATATGTCTAAGGGTTCAAAATTACATTTCATTAATCTTAATATGTTGTGCGTGGATACTTTTTTCTTAAGTAAATACATTATTTACATAATAACCAATTAAGGTTACTTGTAATTGTTACTTTGTCCTAATTCAAAAAATGCACATGCTGCATGTGTTTGGCAACTAAAAGTCTAAAACAGAGTATTTTCTCTACGAGTTAAGCAACGTTGCTCACACAATTTAAACACAACTTCACCCACAAGATTATGAAAGTTAGCCATCTTCTTCTTGTTTACTTTCTGTTTCTTCCCTTTCTCAAGCATGACGATCTTTGCGGCTTTTGTCATTGTCCCTCTTGGTTTGCTCTTCTTGGTGCCAGGGCTCATCATCAACCTCATTCAGGTCGTCAATTCACTACTTACATAAGGAATCTTTATTTTTAATTTAACTGTCTTCTCAATGGAAGAGACTGCTTGATACATATGGTTTCTTTTGGAACACAGCTTATGTTATTCATCTTTGTTCGTCCTGTCTCAAGAAGTTTGTATAGAAGAATCAACACAACTGTTGCAGAGTTACTTTGGTTGGAGCTCATATGGCTCGTTGATTGGTGGGCTGGTATCAAGGTTCGGTGATTCTTTTCAGTTTCTTTATGTGGTCTTTAGTGATAATGTAGTGACTGTGCAAAAAAAAAAAATAACAATAATAAGGTAGTGATTGTGATGTTTTGATACTGCAGATCAATTTTTATGCTGATGCAGAGACTCTTGAATTACTTGGTAAGTTGGTTTTATAATTATGTTTCTTATATGTCTCATGGACTAGTAGAATATTATGTTAAATGTTTATGATTTGTACAACATCTTCAGGTAAAGAACATGCACTTGTCTTATGCAATCATCGAGGTGACATTGACTGGCTTATCGGATGGGTCATGGCTCAGGTCTTGAAACAAGACTTCTTCATTACATTTCCCGCTTCTGTAAATTCTAGGGAATCTCTGTTTCTGTCTCTAAATATTGTATATCATTACGATGACAGCGCTCAGGTTGTCTTGGAAGCACTCTAACACTCATGAGGAATGAAGCTAAGTATCTTCCAGTGAGTTTGTTTCATCAATGAGCCATAACTCAAAAGTTCTCACTTTATTGGTTAGAGCTTGTCGCATTTAGGTTTACCGTCTTTATCAGAGCTTGATTAGTTTTACGGCCTGTTCTAAAACTTCTAAAAGGCCGTCTCTACTCGACCGATTAACCGTTTTATTTTCCAATGATAGCCATCTTTATACATCAATAAAAAATAACGTTGTCAATTGCTTTACACTGCACTAAACTTTTCATACTCAAAACTACTTGTTTTTAGTGTTTGGTGTTGAATAAGAATATTTTCTAGAAAAGTTAGAAAAAAATATAGATATTAAAATTATAATATATTATATATATATATATATATATATATATAAATTGACATTCACTGACTATTATCATAATAATATTTATAACAATTCTAAGCCAAAATATTATTTATAAATAATTCTTCATTAATATCTATATCCATATATAGAAATCAAACAAAATATTTCATTAAAATATAATAATAATTTTCTTAAGGAATTTTTTAAAGTTTTAATGTTCTTAAACTAAAAAAACATAATAGTATCATTAGCTAAGTAAATTAAAATATTTTATATTTATCATAATAATATAACTTTTGATACTTTATACATATTTATAAAGTATGAACAAATTGCTTTATAACGTATAAAACCGTTATAAAGTATGAACAAATTGCTTTATGACGTATAGAAGAATATTTTGTAATGTTTTTATATTTTTAATTTATTATTGAACTACTGATGCATATGTTAGTCTACTAGTCCGTACAAATTGCTTTATAAAACCATCGTGCATCCACAAAGTCTCGCAGATCCTTAATTAGTCATATTTTACTGAAACACTGCAACTCTATCACAGATCATAGGTTGGTGCATGTGGTTTTCAGAATACATCTTCTTGGCAAAAAACTGGGCCAAAGATGAAAATATCCTCAAGGTTAAGATACGTGATCGATTATTCTCTTGAGCTTAAACTGTTTTATGGTTTATACAACTGAATCTAACATCAAGACTGTTGCAGGCAGCTTTATATAACCTGAAAGACTTTCCTACAACGTTCTGGTTGTGTCTTTACGTGGAAGGAACTCGGTTCACTCAACAAAATCTTGATGCTGCTAAGGCTTATGCATCTCTAAAAGGCTTACCATCTCCTCGCAATGTTTTGATCCCTCGTACAAAGGTGAGTTTTACCACAACTTTTGCTTTCTTTCAGGACAGTTTTTGAGCATTACTTGACTTGTGTTTACTTGCATGCTTGTGCAACATCAGGGCTTTGTTGCAGCAGTAACTCACATATACAGTTCATAATAAACATACTACAACAACACTGCTTAGTATGTTCAGTGGCCACTCATCTGAAGTTACAGAAAATTTATTTACGTTATATACCTCTCGGTTTTGATTGATCTACTCTCACTTATCAAGAAGAAAGCTTTCTGTTTCTTTTTTGTTTTGGAAGGTGAATTTGCATGTGAGACGTTACCGAATGAACGAACTGCCAGAAACCGTAGATGGCATTGCACAATGGTGCCAAGATCGGTTCGTCGCCAAGGTTTAACAAACCAAAACAAACTCTCATCATCAAACTTTTTTTCATTTGGTCTCTCATCTCTTTTGTAAAAGGATGCTCAACTTGAAAATTACTTCACAAATGATGTGTTCAGCGACTTGGACGTTCACCATGTTGGCCGGCCTATCAAACCATTGATCGTAAGACACATATAAAACAGTATCAAATTAGTGAAAAACGTTGCTAGAACTAACAATCCTTCTCTTTTATGATACCGCCTGGAAACAGGTGGTGTTAACTTGGTTCTGTCTCCTCATATACGGCAGCTTCAAGCTATTTCAGTGGTTCTCAATGGTGAAGATCATATATTTGTTTGTCTTTCTCCTGGTTGTTGCAACTTTAACAATGCAACTTCTGATCCAATCCATATCAAAGGGCTCGTTAACTCCTACCAAAAAACCTCTACTAGGATCTCCTCCAGACAGGGACTTCAGGTCGCCTTTCATTTCTAATCAATAACCCATATGTATATCATGTATATTTTATGTCACGTAAGAAAACATCCTCATGAATACACATAAACTTTTAGCAGTTTCAGTCAGCAAGCTTTTTAGCTGTTTCATTCAAAGTAATGTCATGTCAGGAACTTGTGTGGCTCGAAAGTACACTCAACGAGCTCCCCATATGTCTTCCAAGACAATGTAAGCAATCATAGATTTTCTTGATCAGACCCCGGTTTCCGATTTATCCCTAGCGATGAACTCAAAGTAAACTCCGTTAACCTCAATACAACTGAAACCCTGAGTCTTCTCTTTCATCCATCATCCTCCTCGCCCCCTTCGCATTCTCCCCCATATTAGCCTCTCCATACATTTTATCCAACAACACATAGATCCCGCTATCATCAGAGAGAATTAAACACGGCCGGTTTGCGCGTGGAAAATACAAGCTGATAATAATCCTATGAAAGCCATCTCATCTGGGGCTACATAACCATTAATAGCAACAGAACCATTGTACCCTTCTGAGATAATATTTTTTTCTACCTATCAACACTGAGCCTTCTATGGGTCATCAGTTAGTGAGATGATCCGGCCGCACTCCAGGCCGGATTAGTAGGCCAGGGTGTGGGCCCGTTCTGACGGTAAGTGGATTAGTCCAAGTCATTTATATATTACTCAAACCTCTTTCATATTTTAGATGTGGATCTTTTCTCCAACAATCATTTCGCTGAAGTAGATCTACGTTGAAGTATGATATAGCAGTGGAGGCATCTCCGTGAAGAGCCAAGCCACCTGTTAACAATGTCTATGTAATTATGGAGAACACAGCAAGCTTCTGAGATGTTACAATATTGAGAGACTAAGATTATGTTTCTCTACGTAACGATGGATCCAGACCCCTACATTATATGTTTCTCCAGTATTAGTATAGGCAAAGCTTCTTCTCTGGTTAAATTTGTTGAAGATAAACTTGAAGTTGGCTTAGGACGCAAGTAATGCTAATCCTATGGAAGTTGTGATTATCGAAAAAAAAAAAATATGAAAGAATAATTACTATTAAGTTTAGGATTATCTATTCCTATATATATGTTTTTGTGTTGAAAGATTTATGTACATGATTTGGGAGCTTTAGTTTTTGAGATTACTTTTCTAAGGCAATACGAAAGTGAAAGTTGTTTTTGAGATCTTGAGTTCTTTATTTGGTATCAGAGCCATCTATAGAAATCAACTTTTCTTTGAGAACAAAATAATACTTTGAAAGGCAATGAAATATCCAATGCTCAATGACTCAAACTACACAGCTTGGGCTATGAGGATGAAGATTGCTCTTAGGGTCAATAAAGTGTGGGAAACAATAGATCCTGGAAGCAAAATTGAAGAAAGGAATGATCTAGCAATAGCTTTGATCGTTCAATCTATACCTGAAGCTTTGATGTTACAAGTAGCCAAAGCGATTTGGGATGTAATCCAAGCTTGACATGTTGGAGATGATAGAGTTTGAGAAGCTCGTCTACAAACACTTATGACAGACTTTGACAAACTTAAGATGAAAGAAGAAGATAGCATTGATACCTTCATCAGCAAGGTAGCCAATTTTCATCGAAAGCAGCTTCCCTTGGAGAAATCATAGAAGAACCAAAACTAGTAAAGAAAATTTTGAAGACTCTACCAAGAAAGAAGTTCATACACATGGTTGCATCCATAGAGCAGATGTTGGACCTAAATACTGCAAATTTTGAAGATGTAGTTGGAAGAATGAAAGCTTTTGAAGAAAGAATACGAGAAGAAGAAGAACAACAAAATAATGAAGATGGGAAACAAATGTATGCTAATGATTCCCAGCAAGATGCTTATGGGTCTGGCAGAGGAAGAGGACGAGGAGGACGAGGAACTTGGAGAGGTGGAAGAGGCCGAGGAAGATATGGAGGATTCTATGCAAAAAAGGAAGCTTACAAGCAAGGCCATTATGGAGCTAAAGATAAGAGTCATATTACATGTTTCTCATGTGATAAAACTGGCCACTATGCCTCAGAGTGCCCTGATGCAAAGCTTAAACTCCAAGAAACAGTTGAAAAGAAGGAGGATGCACGCAAGAAGCTGATAATCTGATGATGCACGAAGTCGTTTATCTAAACGAACAGAAGGTAAAACCAAGTAACTTTGAGGACGAGTTTGGCATGGAGAATCTATGGTATCTTGATAACGGAGCTAGTAACCATATGAGTGGAAACTGCTTGCTCTTTAACCAATTAGATGAAGATGTGACAGGATTAGTTCGCTTTGGAGACGACTCACGTATTGAAATAAAGGGAAAATCTTCTATCAGGTTTATTATGAAAGGAGGAGACAAGAATGGTGTTGAGTAATATCTACTATATCCCAGGTCTGAGAAGCAACATAATAGGTTTGGGACATGCCACCGAGGCTGGATGCGAAGTAAACATGAAAAACGAAGTTCTAAAGTTGCTAGACCGAACAAGACAACTAATGATAAAAAAGTACAAGGTCAAAGAATCGTCTATACAAAGTTGTTTTGCAAGCGGATGTATTCAAATGTCTGCAGATCACAACAACTTCTGAGTCTTCTAAGTGGCACGCACGAATGGGGCACCTCAACAACGAAACAATGAAGATGATGGTGAGTAAAGGTTTAGTTGTTGGGATACCTAACATAACAATAGAAAAGGAAACCTGTGTACCATGTCTACTCGAGAAACAGACTCGGAAACCTTTTCCGACATCCACGACATACAAAGCAAACAAACCACTTGAACTCATCCGTGGAGACCTATGTGGACCCATTACTCCTACCACACCTGGAGGGAAACGTTATGTTTTTGTTTTAATTGATGATTTCTCTAGGTACATGTGGACGGTGTTGCTCAAAGATAAGAGTGAAGCCTTTGAGAAATTCAAATGTTTCAAGAAACGTGCAGAACAAGAAACAGTGAAAACATTCAGATCCGATAGAGGTGGCGAGTTTCTTTCTCGAGGATTCAATGAATACTGTGACAAGAATGGAATCAACAGGCATTTAACAGCTTCATACCTTCCACAGCAGAACATAGTTGTAGAACGTAGAAACCGTACTCTACTAGAGATGACCAGAAGCCTACTCAAACATATGAACATGCCTAATCTGTTTTGGGGGGAAGCAGTGAGACACGCCACTTACCTGATCAATCGAATTGCAACAAGAGCTTTAACTGAACAGACACCGTATGAGGCACTACGAAACCGACGTCCAAACGTTTGAACATCTGAAGGTATTTGGTTGTGTATGCTATGGAAGAACAGAGGTTGCAGGAAGAAAGAAGTTAGATGATCGATCTAGAGTATTGGTGCACTTAGGAATAAAACCTGTCACAAAAGCATATCGACTGTATGATCCCTCAAGTAAGAGGATCATTATAAGCCGAGATGTACATTTTGAAGAAGAAAAACAATGGAGTTGGAACAAATGGTAATGAGTCGGGTTCATTTGAGGTTGAGTTGCTACCTTTGCAAGGAAACAATAAGGTGCAAATCGAAGATCCAGTGAATAGTGAGGTTGAAAAGTCTATAAACGGAAAAGGAGAGGATACTGAGGAAGACACAGAAGAACAAGAGCCCCAAATTCAACTAAGAAGATCATCGAGAATCATCACAAGGCCCTCATATCTATAGAACTATGTTCTACTTGCTGAGACGGAGTGTGAAAGACTATTAATGGTTCTAAATAATGAGCCATGGGATTACAATGAGGCCAAAAGCTTAAAGGTTTGGATTGATGCGTGCAAGGAAGAGATATGTTCGACTGAGAAGAATAACACTTGGGTGCTTGTTGAGTTGCCTAGAGGTTTTAAATCTATTGAGTTGAAATGGATATTCAAAATAAAGAGGAATGCAGATGGAAGTGTAAGCAAATACAAAGCACGCTTAGTAGCAAAAGGATATGTCCAAAAACATGGGGTTGATTACAACGAAGTGTTTGCTCCAGTTGTTCGTATCAATAGGATGGCTATTGCTCTTGTAGCTTCAAAAGGTTGGGAATTACATCATCTAGATGTTAAAACCGCCTTCTTGCATGGAGAACTGAAGGAAGAAGTCTATGTAAGTCAACCTGAGGGATCTGAAGTCAAGGGGAAAGAACATAAGGTTTATAAGCTCAAGAAAGCCCTTTATGGCTTAAAGCAGGCTCCTAGAGCATGGAATATTAAGCTAAATCACATACTGCAAGGTCTTGACTTCACCAGATTCTCTAAAGAGCCATCTCTTTACAAAGAAGAAGAAAAGAACGGCTTCCTTATTGTGTGTGTGTGTATGTTGATGATCTTCTCGTTACTGGTTCAAGCTTGCAGTGAATCATGGAATTCAAATCAGAGATGAGCAACGATTTTGCGATGAGTGACTTAGGTAAGTTAACATATTATCTCGGTATCGAAGTAAGCCAACAGGATGGGAGTATTGTGTTATCACAAGACAAGTATGCTAGAAAGATTCTTGAAGATACTGGTATGAATTAATGCAGTCTCACTCATGTACCTATGGACGTAAACCTAAAGTTGTCAAGATCGTCACAAGAAAAGAGTATCAATGAGAAAGAATACAGACAGAGTATAGGATGTCTTTGTTAACTATTGCATACACGGCCTGATGTTTCTTTCAGTGTAGGAGTTCTCAGTAGATATATGCAAGATCCTAAAGAATCTCATGGTGCAGCCTTGAAGCAAGTGTTGAGGTATTTGCGCGGAACTATATCATTGGGGCTTCGGTTTGAAAAATCAATGAATCATGAGCTAAGTGGTTTCAGTGATAGCTCACACAAGGTTGACATTGATGATGGTAAGAGCACAACTAGACATATATTTATCTCAATAAAAGTCCTATAACTTGGTGCTCTCAGAAACAAGAAATCGTGGCGTTATCATCATGCGAAGCTGAGTTTATGGCTGCAACGGAGACTTCAAAGCAAGCCATATGGCTTCAAGAACTCTTAAGTGAAGTCATGGGAGAAACATGTAAGAAAGTGACGATCAGAGTTTATAACAAGTCTGCAATTGCGCTCACAAAGAATCCGGTGTTCCCTGGTCGAAGCAAGCATATACATAGGAGATTCCATTTCATTCGAGAATGTGTTGAAAAGGAGCAAGTTGAAGTGGAGTTTGTTCCAAGGAATAAAAAAACGCTGATATTTTAACCAAAGCGCTTGGACGAGTTAGATTTGCAGAGATGAGGAAGATGATCGGAGTTCAAAATGTGAAAGAAACAAACTTCAAGCTTAAGGGGGAATATGTTGAAAATAAACTTGAAGTTGGCTTAGGACGCAAGTAATGCTAATCCTATGGAAGTTGTGATTATCGGAAGAAAAGGAAATATGAAAGAATAATTACTATTAGGTTTAGGATTATCTATGCCTATATATATGGTTTTGTGTTTATGTACGTGATTTGGGAGCTTTATTTTTTTAGATTACTTTTCTAAGGCAATACGAAAGTGAAAGTTGTTTTTGAGATCTTGAGTTCTTTAAAATTTGATTTTGAGAAGTAATCAATGAAAGTTGTGAACTTTGATTTTGATAATGCGTGCAAAGTGAGGTGGAGATTCGGCTTATGATCCTGGGATTGTTAAATCTTTGTTATTAACATTACAGATTTTCCAGAGGAAATCCGGCAAGGAGGAAGGTTTCTTCTTGTTTTTTACTGATGCTGCAGCAAGAGGGACTGATTTACCAGAAACAAATTTAATTGCAGAGTATCTGCATCAAGCTGGAGGAGCTGCCCGGAAACCCTTTTCATACAAAAGTGCATTGCCACCAATCTGATAACGTTGGAGGAAAGATTCAAAAATAAGCTAATGTTCTATTGGACTGTATTGGACTGATACATCTTTGTATATAATTGGGTTTCATATGGGTTTAGGGTATTGTACATACATATGAGTTCCTTATAACTGCAAATCTAAACTAAAATATTTGGCTCTTCGATTCTGAAACCTTTTGATCCGCTGCGACATATACCCTTTAAAGTTTTTGATTTGAATTAGTGGAAACAAGATCGGCTCTCTCCACTACGACAATGCCGACTCATACCGAGACACACCGAACAATCTCGCCATATGACCTCACTTCTGGTGATAATCCAGGAAACTTCATCTCCAAACCGTCTCTGTGTGGATCTAACTACGATGAATGGTCTGCCAATCTTTGTTTGGCATTGAAGGCAAGAAAGAAATTTGCAGATGGAACCATACCGCAGCCTATTGAAGAATCTGAAGACTATGAAGATTGAATCTCAAACAATGCACTTGTGGTCTCCATGTCTTCATGTAAGGCTGAATATAGGTCCATGGCAGATACGGTCAGCGAGCTTATGTGATTACGAGGATTACTACCAGCTATGGGGATTGAATGTAGCGAACTCATCGTTCTGCACTCAGACAGTCTATCAGCGATTAACTTGCCTGCCAACCTGGTTTATCCTATGCTCGAACTAAATATGTAGGCAACGACTGTCATTTCATATGATATGAAATCAAACGAGGAACCATTAAAACCAAGCATGTCTCAACGAAGTCTCAGCTTGCCGACATCATGAAAAAAGCACTTGGGCGTCTAATTTGAATCTTTTTTATTCAAGCTGGGTGTTTGCAACCTCCACACTTCACCTTGACGGGGGGAGGGGTATTAGGCTGTATTGGGCTGATATATCTTTGTATGTAATTGGGTTTCATATGGATTTAGGGTATTGCACATACATATGTAAATAAGGCATTTTGCCTCTCTCTTGCGTGAATGGGAAGAACGTTTATACACTGCTGAAACCTTCTTGACATGGTATCAGAGCCTACTAAACTTAACTCCGAAAAGGTTTAGAATCAATCCACACACTCTAATAATTCAGCCCAAAAAATTGGCTTGTGCTCTCCGACCCGAAATGATGGTTTGCGAGATTAATGACTAGAAGAGTCATTATATCGAGGGAGGGTAATAGGATTATGTAGAGATTACTGAGACATGAGCCTTAATATTTAAAGAGTGTGTAAATATATAAGCTCCCACAACGGGAGGTTCAATGGGACATGAGTAATATATAATGAACTTGGGCCGATCCACTTACCGCAAATTAATTTTAAGTTGGAAGTCCAAGAAATTTAACATGTTCAGCTGCGACGAACTGGTGTTGTAGGTACAATACTATTGTTTAGCTGTACATACTCTCATGCCGCCATGTTTTGATGTACATATGGTTCTTTGCAGTTGATGGTAGTACATTGCATTGTATTAGATTCTTAGATAACATGAGGGGATTCACAGTTTGAGGATTTATCTTGAATCTAGAAGGTGTCTTGTTAATTTTTACAAGTTCAATTTATGTACTTTCTTAGACCAGCTCTTAGGTCTTAACTAAGAAGATGCTTTAAAAATAAACACACTTTTTTATTTCCATATAAACCGTTTGGTCATTGCAATCATAACCTTATAGAGAGCTCAAATCTTTGTTAAGTCTTTCCAAATCTGTAGTAGAGCTTACTCTTGCTTCTGTTGCAGCTCGTGCTTTCTGTCCCATCTCCTTGGCCCGAGCACGTACCTCCCGTTCTTGCTCACCCATTGTTTCAGCTATGACCCAACCTAAGTCATGTGGGTTCGACACAGTCTTACCCCTTTCACAGACACTTACAGCTACACCCATATGCTCCACCAGCAACTTGGCATCCACAAACTAGTCTGCTTCCATAAGCCAAGCCAAGATCATCCTTCCACTAGCCATCGCTTCCAGCACGGAGCTCCATCCATAATGGCTCAATAATCCACCAACCACCAGGTGACTCAACATAGCCACTTGAGGAGCCCACCCTTTAACAACCATTCCTAGACCGGCGACCCGATCCTCAAACCCATTGGGGATCGGGTGTGTCTTAGCTACCCAAACAAACCGGGTCATAAGATGACTAATATTGTTTAGGAAAAAAGATATGTAAGTTGTAACATTTGATAGTTTGGTTATATCTTCATATATATGGTTGATCATCTGGTCATTGCAATTGTCTGAGTCACAACGTTCGCCTGTTGCCAAGAGACCTCTGCAAAGAACAGCTTATCTCTGCTGAGGAGAAGAAAAACCTCTGTTTGAGCTAGAGATTGATGCTACCTTGTTCCTTTGCTCAGGTTCAAATGAGTTGTGACATATGTATCAGTATAAACCAAAATTACTAATACATTTATGATTAGTCATACATATTACATAATTTTATTATAGATATCAATCAGTTCAAATGTTTTCATTTATTTTTTTTCCTGAAAGTATTAGTCATTTCAAAATATGTGATTAAGATCTTTGCACGTAGAGAATATATTGTAAGAAAAAATAATATACATGTATATACGTTTTACATAAATTATATGTCTAAGAATTCAAAACTATATTTTCATTAACCAAAGAAGTATCTTAATATGTGTGTGTGGATACTTTTTTTCTTAAGTAAATAAATCATTTATATAGTCTTTTGGAGTGCAAATAATTTATATAGTAAATACGTCATTTACATAATAACCAATTAAGATTACTTGTAATTGCTATTTAGTGCTAATTTATACATGCACATGTCTGCATGTGTTTGGCAACTAAAACAGAGTATTTTCTCTACGAGTTAAGCAACGGTGTTCAAACAATTTAAATATGACTTCACCCAAAAGATTATGAAAGTTTGCCATATTCTTCTTGTTTGCTTTCTGTTTCTTCTCTTTCTCAAGCATGGCGATATTTGCGGCTTTTGTCATTGTCCCTTTTGGTTTGTGTTGGGTTCCTTCTAGATGGAGGAAACCCATTGGGTTTGGTTGGTGATAACCAAACTTGGATGTTGGGCCAATGATATTTATCCATGAGATTAGTATTGGGCCTTGTGGTTAGTGAGACACTATATAAAGTCTCTTAACCTAATTTTGTGGTAAGACTCTTAGAGATACACAAGAAGAAAGAAAGGAGGCAAAAGAGAGAAAAGAGAGAAGAGGCAGATTTTTGTCTAGATTTGGCAAGGCATATTGGGAGGGTCAAACGGATTCCTTTGAGCTGATATTTTGTGGGAAGCTTCTTCAGTCAGTGGGTTAAAGTTTCACCGAAGGGATTTGGATTTCAACGGTTGGATCTTCTGTTGTCTGGGTTTTCTTGAAGCTGGTCGTCACAGTTCTTCAACAGTGCTGTCTTGAGTGTTTGGTAAATCCGACGGTGAGATCTTCTCTGTTTGAGCTGAAATTTGGCAGAGGTATTGTTGACTTGTTTATCTTGGATTTGTACGGTGGGATTAGTCTCTGATTGCCGGAATCCTAGTGAGCTGAGGTCGTTTGGTTGCTGCCGGTTTTGAAGCTTTGGTGTTACTCTCTTGTTGTTGTTCTTGTGTTGGAGATAGCTCTTTGTAGCTAGAGTCTCTGTTCTGTTCAGGTTGTTGAACATAGAGGACGTGGTTGTACTCACATACATTTATATAGTTGATTGTTGAGTGGACTACGGTCCCGTGGTTTTTCCTTCTCACATCGAGGAGGTTTTCCACGTAAAAAGTGCTTTCTCATTTAGTTATCGCTTATATTATATCCTGCTATCGTCGAAGTATTTTCCTCATATATTCACACAAGGTCAGGGGAAGTTGAACACATATTCCGCTGCGCCGTGTCCCGTTTTTCCCCAACAAAGTGGTATCAGAGCTTCTGGTTTTCTTAGAGCTTTGGGTTTGATAACTTCGAGTTATTGTTGCTTGTGTGAATGATGGAGAATATGGTAACAAACATGGGCAGGATGATAAGCTTGAATGGTGCTAATTATCATCTATGGAAGGGAAAGATGGAGGATCTTCTCTTTGTTAAAGAATTCCATCTTC
>CAKOAT010686264.1:78250-118172 GCA_932364175.1 Eruca vesicaria subsp. sativa | reverse complement strand
GAGGCAGTGGTACATGAAGTTCAAGTCTGTTATGGGGGAGCATGGTTATGCAGAGACTGATTCAGACCAGTGCGTATTTGTGAAGGTGTTTGGTGATGATGATTTTATCATCTTGTTGCTGTATGTCGATGATATGTTGATTGTGGGCAGGAACATGGAGAGAATTAAGGAGCTGAAAGATCAGCTAAGCATGTCCTTTGCCATGAAAGATATGGGTCCAGTGAAACAGATTCTTGGTATGAGAATTGCTCGAGACAGAAGTGAGAAGCTGATTCACTTGTCTCAGGAGAAGTACATTGAGAAGGTACTTAAACGGTTTCATATGGACAAGTCTAAAGTGTTGAGTACTCCTCTTGCTCCGCACTTAAAATTGAGCAGTCAACAAAGTCCGAAGACATATGCTGAGAAGGAAGATATGGCGAAGGTTCCATATGCTTCTGCAGTGGGTAGTTTGATGTATGCCATGGTCTGTACAAGACCGGATTTGGCCTACGCCGTTGGAGTTGTCAGCAGGTTTATCTCCAATCCTGGAAGAGAACATTGGAATGCTGTGAAGTGGATCTTGAGATATCTCAGAGGGACTTCTGATCTGAAGATTACTTTCGGGGGGTAATAAGCTTTCGCTTGTCAGTTTCACTGATTCTGACAAGTCTGGAGATGTTGATTCTAGCAAGTCTACTTCGGGTTACTTGGTAACATTTGCGGGTGGAGCTGTGGCATGGCAGTCAAGGCTACAAAAGTGCGTTGCACTATCTACCACTGAGGCAGAGTTCATTGCTGCAACTGAAGCTTGTAAAGAGTTGTTGTGGATGAAGAACTTCTGCGAAGAGATCGGTTTCAAGCAAGAAAAGTATGCGCTACTTTGTGATAGTCAAAGCGCAATTTGTCTCGGTAAGAACTCTACATTTCATTCGAAGTCGAAACACATTATGAGAAGGTATCATTGGATACGAGATGTGGTTGCTTCTAAGGAAGTGGAACTTGAGAAAGTTCATACGGATGATAATGGGGCTGATATGATGACAAAGTCTTTACCGAGAGGGAAGCTTGAAGTATGCCGAGGGATAGCCGGAATGGTTGTTTCCTCCACCTAGTCGGAGGGGGAGTTTGTTGGGTTTCTTCTAGATGGAGGAAACCCGTTGGGTTTGGTTGGTGATAACCAAACTTGGATGTTGGGCCAATGATATTTATCCATGAGATTAGTATTGGGCCTTGTGGTTAGTGAGACACTATATAAAGTGTCTTAACCTAATTTTGTGGTAAGACTCTTAGAGATACACAAGAAGAAAGAAAGGAGGCAAAAGAGAGAAAAGAGACAAGAGGCAGATTTTCGTCTAGATTTGTCAAGGCATATTTGGAGGGTCAAACGGATTCCTTTTGAGCTGATATTTTGTGGGAAGCTTATTCAGTCAGTGGGTTAAAGGTTCACCGAAGGGATTTGGATTTCAACGGTTGGATCTTCTGTTGTCTGGGTTTTCTTGAAGCTAGTCGTCACAGTTCTTCAGCAGTGCTGTCTTGAGTGTTTGGTAAATCCGACGGTGAGATCTTCTCTGTTTGAGCTGAAATTTGGCAGAGGTATTTTTGACTTGTTTATCTTGGATTTGTACGGTGGGATTAGTCTCTGGTTGCCGGAATCCTAGTGAGCTGAGGTCGTTTGGTTGCTGCCGGTTTTGAAGCTTTGGTGTTACTCTCTTGTTGTTGTTCTTGTGTTGGAGATAGCTCTTTGTAGCTAGAGTCTCTGTTCTATTCAGGTTGTTGAACAGGGAGGAAGTGGTTGTATTCACATACATTTATATAGTGGATTTTTGAGTGGACTACGGTCCCGTGGTTTTTTCTTCTCACATCGAGGAGGTTTTCCACTTAAAAAATACTTGTCTCATTTAGTTATCGCTTATATTATATCCTGCTATCGTCGAAGTATTTTCCTCATATATTCACACAAGGTCAGGGGAAGTTGAACACATATTCCGCTGCGCCGTGTCCCATTTTTCCCCAACAGTTTGCTCTTCTTGGTGTCAGGCCTCATCATCAACCTCATTCAGGTCAATCACTAGATTCACTACTCACATAAAAATTCTTTATTTTTAATTTAATTGTCTTTTCAAAGGAAGAGACTGGTTGATACATTTGTTTCCTTTTCGAACACAGCTTGTGTTATTCATCTTTGTTCGTCCTGCCTCAAGAAGTTTGTATAGAAGAATCAACACAAGTGTTGTAGAGTTACTTTGGTTACAGCTCATATGGCTCGTTGATTGGTGGGCTTGTATCAAGGTTCGAGTCAGTTTCTTTATCTGTTTTTTCGTGGTAACGTAATGATTGTGATGTGTTTATACTGTAGATCAATTTGTATGCCGATGCAGAAACTCGTGAACTACTTGGTAAGATGATTATGTAATTCGGCTTCTTATAAGTCTCACGGAGTAGTAGGATATCTAAGTGTTCATGATTATTAAAATAGCGTCACGTAAAGAACATGCACTTGTCTTTTTTTTTTTTTTTTTTTTTGTTTGATAACCCAGTATCCGACCATAAAGCGTGATCGACTATCCCACCGGGCCTAAGCCCATGCCATGACAGGATTTTTAAGCCTCCACTTAAGGGCCCCTGGTTACGCTAAGTGGTCTGGGGCGCCACACCAACTCCGCATGTAAATTATGTGGTGGCCGGGATTCGAAGTCGGGTGGCGGGCACCTCAGCCGAGGTTCCTTTACCACCAGGCTACGAAGCCCGGTTAACATGCACTTGTCTTATGCAATCACCGAAGTGACATCGACTGGCTCATCGGATGGGTCATGGCTCAGGTCTTGAAACAGAACTTCTTCAGGACATTTCTTGATTCGTTTAACTCTTGTACAAATTACTCTTCTGTCTCTAAATATTGTATATCATTACGATGACAGCGTGCAGGTTGTCTTGGAAGCGCTTTAGCCATCATGAGCAACGACAATAAGTATCTCCCAGTGGGTTTGTTTCTCAATGATTTTTAGAGCTGTACTCAAAACTAGGGGTGGACATGAAAAAATATGAAAAGAATCCATACATGTACCATCCGAATAATTATGTTGGGTAGTATAAAATAAATCTAAACGTGAAGTATTATTAACTGTAGCAGAAAACCCCAAAAAATAAAAAAACATGAAAAATCTGAATTAATCCCCTATATATTAAAAGAGAAACATTTGAAAAATTGTAACCCCAATTTTGTAATAATTAAAAAAAGACAACATGCTTAGGTGTCACTCAATTAGGTAGTCAAGTACATTCAATTGAAAAATAAGTAGGTCCACATTCGATTTTTATATGTCGTTAGATACATTCTTTGGTCAAACTATATGATATGATGATATGATATGATATTTATGATAAAAGCATTTATGATTGTTCTGCTAGATATAATTATTATTTTATTTTCTTTCCTTAAATTAAACCTACGGAATTACCATAAATGACTAATATAAATATGACAATTAATGATTCTAATCTCTATAATATTATTTGAGAAGTTCGTTTCATATGTGTCGCGCTCACATTAACTTTCACAATGGTTGATTATATAGATTCCCTTAATGAACTAAAAATATTATATATATAATTTCCATTATTATTAAAATTTTATTTATTTCAGTTTATCTTATCTTTTCTTTATTTTCTTTCCAAATAATATATATAATAAAAGTAAACATTAACTAATGAACTCTAAATTTTAAAAACGAAATATGTATAATAATTAAGTTGATTTCATAAAAAAAAAGGAAACTTAACAATAAAAGTTTTATTAAAGGAAAAAAATTTAAAATTTTAAAACGAAAATATATCACATATATAATTTGATTTCATAAAAAAGGAAAGTTGACAATAAACATCTTAATATTAGAAATATATATTCCTTTTAATACATAATCTTAAATAACATAATATATATTTTAAAAGTAATAATAATTTTTTTTTTACATCAAGATATATTTTCAGATGATCAAAACTAACTTAGATAACATAACATAAATTGAAGTTTCTTTATGAACTAAAAGTATTTTAAAACTAATATTACTAAGTGTTTTACATATGTTTTGCATAATAATTTTTAACATAAATTTGATTGAAAATTTCTTTGTATTTTTTATTAGACTACATAAATTTAAAATATCTCAAATTATCTAAAGTATATTTATATTTTATTATATAAATGATTTCAAAAAATTAAATATAAAACAAATGTTTGAGTATTTATTTTTAAAAAGTAAAAAAGTAAATTAATATTTTTCGTATATAAATAGTCTCTACAAAAATTTGATATTTATTTAAAATACTAAACAACATACTTTAAAAATAATCTTAAGCAAGATAACATTATTAGAAAATGTAACTATTTTTTTATACTTCTATCTTAATAAAATAATTACAGAAATATTTAAATATTATAAGACAATATATTTTTAGCGAACTATAGATATTTACTTTACTTCTTTGTTCTTAATCTTTAGTTGATTTTAAGTTTTAAATAATAATTTTAACAACCAGCGTCTCTTTTATAATCTGAATTCCCAAACTAATCCGAATTCTTATGTTTAAAATTATTAATATAGTTTTTAATTTATCATTTATACATCAAAATATAAATACTTTTTAAAAATATATCGGTCATATTCTTTTATGTTTTCATATTAATCATCAAGTTAATTTTTATTGGTTTTGGTAAAAGCAACATCAAATATACAAAAAATGAAAATATATTTACACATCCTAGATAAAGAACGTAACTTCCACATTAAATAAAACTGATCTTATTTTGTTTAGTTGGAATAAAAATAGTTATATTTATAATTAAATTTTTTATATATAAGAATAATTACATTAATATCAACCAAAAACAAATGCAATATTATATATCCAAATAATAATTAAATTGATTAGATACTATATATCTTAAATCACATGTCAGATTAAAACAACATGATATTATTTATACAAGATCTACATATAAATTATAAAACAAATTTGTAATCAATTAGTTTGATTTATTTATGTTGTTGATTTTATATTTGTCCATGAACACGGAAAAATCACCTAATTCAACTTATATTTAAAATCATAAATTCAACTACAATAAAAATATATAGTTTTATAATAATAATAATAATTTATTTTATAAATATAAATTATAGGGTGACTCAAAACATATTAACAAATGAAAATAAAATATTAACCAACTGTTTACAATCAGTTATTTTGTAAAATTTATATACATGCATGAGACTTCAGAATATTTTCGTTATTTTAATTTATGTAATTTAGAATTATACACTTTAGTTTTTTTATTTCATTCTAAAAACAATATATACTAAGTTATACATAATCTTCCTAAAATATATTTACGTATATAACACAACAACTAACCTAAATACAAATAAGAAAATTAATCCAAATTTAATATATTTAGAATAAAAAACATTGTAGTTGAATTTAGAAAAATAGATACAGTCCAATAAATTCATATGATAACTAAAGCGACTATAAAAATAACAAAACCAGTTAGATATAACATATCTAAAATCATCTGCTAAAGTACTATAATATTATTACTATAAATTATGCATATAAATTATAAATTAATTTAAAATTAAAATAAATAGCATTAAATTTTATAGTATATTTATTTTATAATTATTTATACCCGTGCATGAGCACGGGAAAATCACCTAGTAATAAATATTTGATAACAATTTATATCTTCTCCATCATTTTTTCTTTAATTTTGTATTATTAAAATAAACTAAACAATCAAATTAGCTATAAAATTAAACTTTACATTTTTCGTATATGTTATATTTTGAATTAAAAAAAATGAGAATAAATGACTAAAACTATAAAAATTATTGTGTTAAAATTAATGATCAATAGTTTAACATTTTTATTATAAAAAGATACACATGATTTTAAAATCATATTAGTAAAAAGTATCATTCAATAATAAAACAAATATATATATAGATTAAACTATATACCATATAAGATTACACAAATAATTTAATTTCAAAAATTTCCATGAATTTTCAAGAACATTTATAAATTATAAACTTATTAAGTTTTTCACATGAATTTTTTTGTTATCAATGATTTAAATTAGTTCTTTTTTTTAATTTTATATTTTTAAAGGATATTATACAATCGATGATATGGTTATTTTTGGTATATACCATACAAACCGAATGAATGTGATTTTGTAAAAACCGTAGGATTTGAATATGGTTTGATTTATAACCGATTAAACTGAAACATGTAAATATGTATATATTTATAACGACGCATGAATATCTATTTGTTACATGAGTTGAACTATAATTATAATTTGTAAATTGCTTGAATCACTTGAACTATAATTAACTAACAATTTACTGCGATTGAGAATTCTTATTTTCTTAGTCTTTTTTTTTATCTTTTTACTTTATTTTAACATTAACTAAATTGAAGTTAAGATTATAATTTGATGGAAAAGAATTAGTTGAACTTCATTAAAAAAATGTTTTTATCTTTAAACAAACAGAGTTGTGTTCAATCGAAGACATATTAATTTGATGAACACTAAATATGGAAGAACATAAAAACTTTTCTTTCATGCTTATGTTTTGTTTTTTTTTTCAAAGTTTAGAGCTTTGATATTAATGGGAAAAGGGCCTATTCCTACCCAAACAATTTCAATCGTGCCAAATACAACCCGAATAAACATACAGTGCCAAATACGACCTGAACTATATTATAATCCAAAAATACTACTTGAACTTTTTAAAACGTGTCTAAACCTACATTGACCGTAACAGAAGTTAATCAACCGTTAAAATGATAAAACGACGTCATTTCGATTTCATTAATTTTTTAAAAATATGAACATTCTGGAATTCGAACCCGGGCCTTGCCACTATTTAAAACAGACATATCAACCACTAGACTAAAGCAACTTTTTTAAATAATACTACAAATTTGCAATTATATATGCTTTTATACTTTTTCATCTTCTCTAATTAAAACTTTGGTTATTATTATTTTCGATTCTTATTAATATATTAACATATTTAATAAACTTATGAATGCTAAAATATAAATAATACAATATTTATAATTATACAAAATTAAATATATTTCATGTTTTGAAACTATTTACAAAATGTCCATATATAAATTATTTTAAAACTTGAATGTTAATTTCTTTTGTTTCTTAAAATTAATATAAGCTGAATATACTTTACCAAAATAAAATAAATTACCATTAAGTTTTCTTTTTAAAATAATTTATATATGGACATTTTGTAAATAGTTGAAAAACATGAAATATATTTAATTTTGTATGATTATAAAAATATTTAATTATTTATATTTTAGTATAATATAAGTTTATTGAAGATATAATAATTACAAAATATGTTAATATATTTATAAGAATCAAAAATAATAATAACAAAAGTTTTAATTAGAGAAGATTAAAAAGTATAGTAACATATATAATTGCAAATTTGTAGTATTTTTAAAAAAATTGCTTTAGTCTAGTGGTTGATGTGTATGTTTTAAATAGTGACAAAGCTCGGGTTCAAGTCCCAGAATGTTCATTTTTTAAATAATAGAATCAAAACGATGTCGTTTTATCATTTTAACGGTTGACTAACTTCTATTACAGTCAATGTAGGTTTAGACACGTTTTAAAAAGTTCAGGTAGTATTTTTGCATTATAACGTAGTTCAGGTCGTATTTGGCACTGGATGTTTTTTTCGGGTTGTATTTGGCACGATTAAAATTGTTTGGGTAGGAATATGCCCTTGCCCTTTTCCCGACGTCGTTTTATCATTTTAACGGTTGACTAACTTCTGTTACGGTCAATGTAGGTTTAGGCACGTTTTAAAAAGTTCATGTAGTATTTTTGCATTATAACGTAGTTCATGTCGTATTTGGCACTGAAAATTTGTTCGGGTTGTATTAGGCACGATTGAAATTGTTTGGGTAGGAATATGTCCTTTTCCCGATATTAATTCTAGATTTGATTATTTTATTAGATGATAGAAACCTTTTTTGTTTTTTAATTATTTTATTTAAATATATAATATTTTTTTAATAAATGACTTTTTGACAATTTGACTCTAAATATGATCATATTATATATTTGTATAATATATAATATAATCTGAAACTAAATAATTATGTTTTTGGTTTAAAACTGAATAAACTGAAAACCGATGGTATATAAACCAAATTAAACTGAAATAAATATTGATTTAGAATAGTAGTAATATTTTAATAACCAAAATACCAAAAAATTGAACCGAACCGAAACTCGATATTCGGATTGAACACCTCTAATCCAAATGAAACCGAACTATTGTTTCATTTTCTAAAACATAATAAAAATAATAACTTCATCCCGCGCAAGACGCGGATCTTATCCTAGTATTCAAGTATTGGAACTTAAATAAATACATTGAAACTTAATTTAATTTTATTCTGGTATGATATCTGAACTTGAATGATAACCAAACCCAAAATGAGTTCGGTTTCAAAATGGGTTCTTAGATTAAGTTATAAAATGTACCCGAATTCAAAGTCTTATGAACCGAATCGAGACCTGAACATATATAAAACCCAAATGGGACTTAGGAGGCTGAACCCAAAATCCGAACCGAACCCGAACCTATCAGGAAAGCCTAGCTTATGCAATTCAAAGGGCCGTACTCTAAACCTCTCAGTTTATTCATATTTTAGTTACTAAAACACTGCAACTCTTATCACACAGATCATAGGTTGGTCAATGTGGTTTTCAGAATACATCTCCGCGGAAAAAAAATGGGCCAAAGATGAGAGTATCCTCAAGGTTGAAGACTATTCTCTTAAGCTTAAACTGTTTTATGATTTCTTAAACTGAATCTAACATCAAGATTTTTGCAGGCAGGTTTTAATCAATTGAAGGACTTCCCTGCCACATTCTGGATGGGTCTTTTTGCCGAAGGAACTCGATTCACTCAAGAAAATCTTGAAGCTGCTAAGGATTATGCATCTCTAAAAGGCTTTACCATGTCCTGGCAATGTTATGATCCCTCGTACAAAGGTGAGTTTTACCAGAACTTTTGCTTTCTTTCAGGTAATTATATAATTTTTTGCTTCACTTGTATTTTACATGCATGGTTTGCAACATCAGGGATTTGTTTCGGCGGTAACTCACATGCGCTCCTTTGTTCCTGCGATCTATGACTGCACGTATACAGTTCATAAGAAACAGACCACACCAACACTGCTTAGGATGTTCAGTGGCCAATCATCTGAGGTTAAAAATGATTTCATCAATGTGTGAGTTATATAGCTCTCGCTTTAGATTGAAAAGTCTCTGTTTCTTCTTCTATTTTTTTTTGAAGGTGAATTTGCAGATTAGACGTCACCAAATGAGCCAACTGCCAGAAGATGCAGATGGCATTTCACAGTGGTGCCAAGATCTGTTTGTCGCCAAGGTTTAACAAACCAATACAAATCCTCATCATCAATTTTTTTTTCATTTGGTATCTCATCTCTTTTGCAAAAGCAGGATGCTCAACTTGAAAACTACTTCACAACAAATGATGTGTTCAGCGACTTGGACGTTCAACAAGTTGGCCGGCCAATCAAACCATTGATCGTAAGACACATAAAAACACTAGCAGATTATTGGAAACTCCTGACTGTTGCTACAACTAATCGTCATGGAACCGTCTGGAAACAGGTGGTATTAACTTGGTTCTGTCTCCTCATATACGGCAGCTTTAACCTACTTGAGTTGTTCTCCATGGTGAATATCATCTGTTTCTTTGTCTTTTTCTTGGTGGTTGCAACTTTAACAGTGCAACGTCTGATCCAAGCCTCCCAATCAAGGGGCACAGTGCCTAACAACCTCTACTAGAACTCTCTCCTCCAGACAGAGACTTCGATTATTTTTCTAATGAATTACTCACCTGTATATTACTCATGGTTTTTCCGAGCCACGAGCGGTATGTTAACTGTATAGCACATGATTTGTATTTGTTTTGACATTGTTATTGTTGATAATTGAACTCAGAATTTGGTTATTGTGGCTGTGCCTTTGAAACGGGGGTGAGATTTCATGTTTATTTTAATTGTGCTGGCCAGTCAAGGAAAATGTCTGTAGTTATGTGATGGGGGATGTTGATGAATCGAAGTGTTTATATACCCGTTTATATGGAATGTTACGATTTCGTAGTGAAGGTGTAACTCTCATTAACGTACTGACATTAATTTAACCCTTCTGAGAATTTTGAATTGGTTTGATCGAAGCTTACAGATTGTTCAACTATTAAGTATACTAGAGACTTTTCCAGGGCTACGCCCGGGTAATTTATACAAATATCCTTACATTCTAATTTATATATTAGATCAATGTTATCTATATGGAAAATGAATTAAGATTTTTGTAAACCTTAGTTTTCATTAAGTAAATTTTTTAATTCATTATATTTAGATTATTGTAGTTGTTGGAATAGGTTAATGGATATTTTATTATTTAAATATTTGTGTTCGTTTCAATTTTGTTTAACATTAGTTTTTCGTTTTATTTTATGTTACGTGTCAACTGTTATTTTGTGGTTTTCTTTATTTTTGTATCATATATTTCTATTGAAACTGTTTCTGAGATTAGATTCATCTCATTCTCAATATGGTTGACTATATTTGCTAATATGATTATAGAAATAATTTTAATATTTGGGTAGGCCAGTCGTACATTTCTTCTTTGGTGTTGCCTTAGATTAATGGGATCCCAAAGCTCAAATCCTTCCCTTCACAGGAAGCAGTAAAAAATTCTACCAAAACCTTGTTATCATTACAAAAACAATAGATAGAGAGTATGTTCTTTTGAATATTATATACACATAAATATTGTTTTGGCGCTATGGTCGAGTAAGAGTAGATAGGAAAAGATAGCAGTATGAGATATCGATAAACTTGATCCATCGCCAGTAAGTTCCAAGTCAGCACCATTGTAGGGTTGATCAGTGGTGCGAAATAAAAAAAAAAGAGTTAATTTGAGGATTTATCTAGTTATATATTTGTAATCTCAGACCGTCAACAATGGCCTTATTGTTGGACGTATGTAGATTGGAAATTATAGTCTTTGAAGTTACTGTTTGGTTTTAAATTAATGTATTAGCTTATGTGAGTTATTTGTTTTTAATTTATACTGGGGTATGTAAATTATTTGGAGGGCCTTTGATGGATGTGAATAGGATGATGAGTAGCGGTTCTTAATGAAATGATTGTTGTCAAGTTTAGTTTGCGAGTCACTCAAATATAGAGTTTTGGAATTCAACTATCTAAGAGATTTGTCTTTCTAATCACGTGGTTCCTTTTTTGGTCCGTATTAACCTTTGAGGCTGTATTATTATTATTATACGTGTCTACTATTTAGGCAGAATATCATCATCGATTTTTCCAAAAAAACAAAAAAGAACCTCAGAAAATGGTGGGAACATTACAGTTCTATGATTCAAAAAAAGAAAAAGTTCTATGATTCAGAGTGTCATTTTCTATTAGATCCATTTGATTTATGTGTGCAGATATTGTAATTTTATAAACCGTTGAGTATTTACCTTATAGGTGTTAGAAAATAGAATATGTTTTACTGGTTAACTGTATGTTTATTTCATTCTTTCATTCCCAGCCAACCATTATTTTATACACGCATTTCATTTTAGTATCTTCTTATTTTTTCTGACTAAAGTTCATTGTAGTATCGGTATGAACGTTTATTTAAAATCATATTTATTTAACAATTTCATTCTTTATATTTCACTTTAGTATAAGAATGAAGTTTATTTGAAATCATATTTTCTACCTCCAAGAAGAACACACCTTTAAATGTTTGTTAATTTAAGTTTTTATCTGTAATGATAATTGTGTGAGAAACTCCTTCAAATTTTTAATTCAGATAACACGACTTCGATGCCAATAGCCTTCTCAGATTTCATCGCCATTGTTGCTTTTTTTGGACTGTTCGTCTTTTGCTATTCGATGTGTTTGCATTTTGAGAGGCGCTTAAATCAAAAATACATAGAGAATAAGAGAGAGGATGACAGTACGGTTGGTGAATGAGGAAGATGAAAAGCATGTTTCGTTGTTTAGATTTTTTTTACTCTATAGAAGCTGGTATGATGTGGCAAAATAACTCTTTTTCATTGATTAATTATTTAATCTGATGTGGCTTCATGAGAGGGAATGATTAAGCCCTTTTAATATAGTATAGATTTCTTCCGGTTCATATGAGTCATGGGAAGATCCAAGTGTTTTGTAACACTAATACATAATTTTAATTTAGTTTTTGTTTAGTTCTTAAGAAATTATTGATTGCTTCATTGAGTTTATATTAGTTTATTTTTGCTTCATTAAAATCTGTTCAGTATTTTGTCGCCAAACATAAATATGTCTAGTTTAATTCACACTTAAATAATTTAACAGTTTTTAGGCGAAACTGCTATGAAGCCGGTTTGTTTTTGTAAGTGAGTATTTTATTGATGCTTACAAAGTGTAAAAAATCAACTTTAAGTAAGTTTGATTGTTTCTTTATTGTGTGAGAAAATGCTGTATTTCATCAGCTGTTGAAAATTTGGGTAATACCCATGTCGCCATGTTCTAATGTTCATGTGGTTCTTTGCAGTTATGGTAGTACATTGCTATGTATCGGGTTCTTAGATAACATATGAGGGGTTTCACAGTTTGAGGATTTATCTTGAATCTAGAAGGTGTCTTGTTAATTTTAACATGTTCAACTTGTGTACTTTCTTAGACAGACTCTTGGGTCTTACTAAGCAGATGCTTTAATAATAAACACACATTTTTATTTCCATATAAACCGTTTAGTCATTGCAATCATAACTTTATAGAGAGCTCAATTCTTTGACAAGTCTTTCTAATTCTATAGTAGAGCTTCCTCTTGCTTCTGTCGCAGCTCGTGCCTTCTGTCCCATCTCCTTGGCCCGAGCACGTACCTCACGTCCTTGCTCACCCATTGTTTCAGCTAAGACCCAACCTAACTCATGTGGGTTCGGCACAGTCTTACCCCCTTCACAGACACTAACAGCTACACCCATATACTCCACAAGCAACTTGGCATCCACAAACTGGTCTGCTTCCATAGGCCAAGTCAAGATCATGGTTCCACTAGCCATCGCTTCCAGCACTGAATTCCATCCACAATGGCTCAAAAACCCACCAACCGCCACGTGACTCAACACACCCACCTGAGGAGCCCACCCTCTAACAATCATTCCTCGACCAGAGACCCGATCCTCAAACCCATTGGGGATCGGGTCTGTCTTAGCCACCCAAACGAACTGGGTCATGCTCTTTTCAAGACCAAGAGCCAAAGCATCACATTGCTCTTTACTCAACACTTTTTGACTTCCAAAGCAGATGTATAGAACGGATCCATCTGGACATCCGTCAAGCCAACTCAACAAGGCCTTCACGTCTACACTGAGTTCTGAATTCCCCTTACCTAAACCGATTGAAGAAACCGGACCAACACCAAAAACACGATTATGACCAACTTTCAGCTTCAGATACTCCATGTACTCCTCTTCTAGACAGTTGCAAGAATTGAATATACAACCATGGCTAGAGAAGTTCATGGTCATGTCTCTAACGTTATTGACATCTTGCGACAACGGAGATTGTGGGGTTAACGGAAGATGTTCTGTCTTAAAAACAGGGGAACGGGGAAGATCTAAGATACAGACAGGCTCAGTTTGGTCATAGAGATGATCACGCTTGTCGGAGACATAATGTATAAGGGAGGCAAAGAAGGCTCCAGAACTGAAGAAAGCAAAGCGAGGAACACCGAGATCGTTGGTCCATCCAAGGAAGAAGTCAGAGATGAGAGCAACGGGAGGATTTGGATGAGAACTTAACCACTTGATGATAGGCTCTCGAAGCTGACGAAGAGAAGCCATAACATGAGGAGTACAACTAAGGTCTCTGACGTTCTCAGCGCCGGAAGGACTGTGAGGGAGAGGTAGAGTGACAGCGGAGACGGCGGATGGATGAGCGGAGAGAAGAGGGGAGAGGTGAGGAAGGTTTTTAGGTGTGACGATGATTGAGACTGTGATGTCCCCACGAAGACAGAGTTGATGGGTTAAGTCGAGAAGAGGACGTAAGTGGCCTTGTGCTGGATATGGAAACACCATGATGTGCTGTTTTGAACCGTTGCGTTTTGAGTCATGCGGTGGTGTCGGCGACTGCGAGTGCATTACTTCGGTCATTTACAAGGTTGATGTTTTCAGGTTTAGTTGTGATCTGTGAAGTGATCGTTACGTTCATTAGCACTTTATATGTCTGTTCCCAGGGTTTTGGAAAGCATAAGGTGAGTGGAAAATATTTTAGACCTGTGTGAAAATATGCTTCTTAAATTAAATTCATATGTATTTTGTAAAAAGAAATTAAAATTTAAAGGTGGTAAATTATTTTTTGTCAATATTTAAATAGATCTCTAAACGTTAAATGGATTTTTCAATTCAAAAAATTGCAGTAACAATACTTATTTGAAAACATAATGTACTGAATGAAAATTAGAGAAAAAATGTCTACTTTATTAATATAGAAATTCGCATGGATTTACTTTTGATTTCTATTCAAAAAGCCTCGTACGAAATAAGTTGTACAGTTAGACTTCCTTTGACTAATTTCTAATGTGGGACTTGTTTGATATCTCATATTCTTTCCTTTAAACTAAGGACCACACTCATCTCGTGTGGTTTTTTTAGCGAATCATTTTGGCACCACCTTATAACAGTTATTGTAGGGTTTCCTTTGAGAATGTTGTTTCTCCCATAACATCACGGATTCTATGATCTTCTGACTAGTTTGCCATAGACCTCCTCTTCCAACTTGAAGGGTCCCATTCCTACTTGAAGGGTATTTTAGTCCTTTTACAGATTTTTGTCAAACCGCTTTGATAACAATTGTTGAGATTGTGTAGTCTATATTGTCTGATTAGTACAATATTGTCCACTTTGGTCTTAATAGGCAAAGCCCATATGAATTTAGTTTTGATTTCTTTTCCAAAAGACCTCACATAATTAAACTTCTTATATTAGACACTTCTAGTCTAAATTTCTAATGTATGATGTTGTTTGAATTCTCAAATTCTCACCTTCAATTGTAAGGATTCATCCTTGACAATGTGCTTTACTCTTCGAATGACTTTGAACCAAAACGTATTATTTTAATTGTTTAGAAACTGAAACAAAACTTGTATTGATAACACTTTAACAAAAGATTCTACTTCTAAGAATTATATCTCTTGCTCAGTGTGTTTCTCGTAATGACTATCAGTAACCTAAGGTCCTATTTATAACCCTATGATTTTCCTATCTTCAACAGAACTATGACAAAAAATTTCCTTTTTGCGTTAGGCTTCGTATCCATTTTGACCGACTTTCTTTATGTCTGCAGGTTTCAAGGAGTTGGTAAGACCCATTAGTTCAACAAACTCTACCTTGGACCTTAATTATTTTAGCTTTTTTTCTTTCTCTTTTTCGATACCACCAAGGACGTCTCAAGCTCACCTTCTTCCATGGATGAGGATGCTTGCGATGATGGTGGTTTGAAGCAATGATGACCTTAATCGAACAGATCCTTTGTCAAGTGTCTTCAACCTTTCACTCTGCCTCGCCTTTTGAAGAGTTTCGACTCATTTCCATCATATCTAAATCTCGTGAACCAGCCACCGTTGTTTCTTTGATGGTGTCTCTTACTCCGACCCTTGTTCATCATGAAAAGAGATCGCGACTCCTCCTTTCTTCAAGAATCGTCGAAGATGAGAGAAAACCTCCCCGAAAATCTGCAGTCCATTTTTTTGGAAAGTATTCTTTATTTCTTCACTTGAGCTGTAATCTCATTAATCTCCTGCCTTCATCATGTTTTGATAGTAAAATCCCTTTGGTAACTTTGCAATGTTTTCGATCTTCTTTCAGCTTTTACGGCAGACCTGTATACGCCTCCTCCAGTATATAAATGAACCGTGTCTCCCTTCAGCTATGTACTTGGATATTTAGGACATTTCCCATGTCGTTAATTTTATCTAGTGATCCTTTGAGTTTCCTTGTTACCGCTTGAGGTGCTCGTTTCCCTTCAGATTTTCTCTATCGTTAAGTCATTTTCTCAGCCTGTTGTTGCCTTATTTCAGTTAGTTATTCCTTTCGAGAACCTGTTTTTGTCTTTCTCAGCTACTCCACCTTGAGCTGAGTCCTCCTTGCCTTAAAACTCCTTGCCTTAAGAAGTTCACAACAGAGATCAAACTTTTGCCCTGGAAGGCATTAGTTAGAAAATCTGGTGGGTTCTTGCTAGTGTGAATTATAGATAGAGTAACACTACCATCTTCGACTACATCTCTGATGAAATGATACTTAGTGTCAACATGCTTAGTTCATTTGTGATGAACATGATTATTTGCTAGGGCTATAGAGCTTTGTGAATCACAGTTTAGCTTGACATTTTCTTGATCAAAACCTAGTTCCTTGCATAGTCTTCTTAGTCATAAAGCTTCTTTTGCAGCCGCGGTTAAGGCCATGTACTCTGCTTCTGTTGTTGAAAGAGCTACTACGTCTTGTAATCCTGATTTTCAGCTAACCGTATTTCCCCAAACTTGAAATACATATCCGGTAACAGACCTTCTTCTGTCAAGGTCTGTAGCGTAACCAGAGTCACAAAACCCTTCAATACTAAATTTTAATCCTTTAGTAAATCTAAGCTACCTTCCTGTAACTCTTGTTAGGCACCTTAAAACCCACTTAGCAGATTCCCACTGTTCTCTTCCGGGTTCAGACATCTGGCTTATTAATCCAACTGCAAAACTGAGATCAGGTCAAGAACCGACCATTGCGTACATAATACTTCCTACTGCACTTGCATAGGGAATTTATTCCATGTACTCTCTTTCTAATTCCTTTTGCTCTGGTATGAGGCTCTTAGTTTGAACTGATATGAAGTTGGTGTTACTACAGCTTTAGCTTCCGTCATGCCAAACGCTTCCACAACGTTCTTGTAAGTAACCTTCTTGTGATAATATTAGGTTTCCCTTGGTTCTATCTCTGATGATATCAATTCCTAATATTCTTGAGGCCTTTCCCAAGTCTTTCTTCATGAACTCCTTGCTCAAACTCTCTTTTATTTTTCTGATCTCTTGATGATCTCCTGCGGCTATGAGCATATCGTCAACGTATAGGAGTAAGAACACAGCTTGTGGCGTGTTAACATTCTTCAAGTATACGAATGGGTCTTCTTTTCTTCTTACAAATTGTTGAATCTTCATAAAACAATCAAAATATGGTTCCATCGCCTTGGAGATTGCTTAAGCCCATATAAAGTCTTCTTTAGTAAGCATATTTTGTTTTCATCTCCCTTTTTAATAAAGCCCTCAGGTTGCATCATAAGAATTTTTTCTTCTAGGTCCCCGTGTAAGAATGTCGTCTTAACGTCTATTTGGTCGAGCTCGTAGTCATTGTTAACCACGATTGAGAACATATGTGAATTAATACGTGTTTCACCACCGGAGAAAAAACTTCTTTGTAATCAATCCCTTGCTTTTGTGAGAAACATTGAGCCACCAATATCACTTTATATCTCGGTTCTTCAACTCCTGGTATCCGGGGTTTTAACTTGAAAATCCACTTGCACCTTACAATTTTTGCATTCTCAGGTTTCTCAATCAAGATCCATGTATGATTCTGTTGGAGTGAATCCATTTCTTCAGCTCCCATTCTTCCATTGCTTTCCTTTCTTACTTGCCATGGATTTGGTAAAGGTCTTAGGCTCCTATTTCTAGCTCATATTCTGCTGCCAATGCATATGCTATGAAATCTGTGTCTTCGAATCTTGATGGTGGTTTTATTTTCTTTCTCACTCAGTCTCTTGCCAGCATGTAATCATCAATTGTTGTTTCTAGTTCTGAAACAGTTTCTTGTTCGTCTCCTGACATGTTTTCTTCCAAGCTATTAGACATTTCTGGTAAGATAGATGCTCCACCTGGAGATGATATCTCTTCGTCGCTTGCTTTTGATGGAGTTGGCCCTTCTATCATATTTTCTTTAAACGTCACTTGCCTTGATCTTTTTTCCTTTGTGTTTGCTTTCATACTTTCTACTTTGCTGCCTTTCCTAGAATCTTTTATCGTGTGTTTGTAGAGTTCTTCTTCATTGAACACTACATTCCTACTAGTGTCACACTTACCAGTTTCTGGTATCCACACACGATAGCCTCTAGTTCCGAACGAATATCCCATAAAAACTCCTTTTATGACCCTTGGACTTGTATATTCCTGAACCTTATGAACGTACGCGGAACACCCAAACGTTTTGAGGTTGCTTAAGTCACATTTTGTCCAGACCCTCGTTTCTCCGGTATTTCATAATCAATCGAGAAGTTTGGAGATCGATTTATCACATAAGTGGCCGTTGAAGCAGCTTTGGTCTAAAATTCTTGCACTAACCATGTCTTCATGAGCATACAACGAACTTTGTCCATGATTGTCCTGTTCATCCTTTCTGAAATTCTGTTATGTCGTGGAGTATACGGACAAGTCTTGTGTCTCTTGATGCCTGAGTCTTTGTATAGTTTGTCAAACTGCTGATCGCGACCGTTGTCCGTTCGTAGACATTTTATTTTCTTGTTCTTCTGGTTTTCTACTGCGTCCTTCCACTCCTTGAATTTTCTGAATACTTCATCTTTTGTTTTAAGAAAATAAATCCAGCCTTTCCAAGAATAGTCATCGATGAACCTTATTAAGTACTTACTTTCAGCAAGGTTTTCTAGGGTCGACAGAGCTCCTCATAAACCTGAATGTATGTACTCGAGAATGCCCTTAGTGATATGTTTTGTTGCCGGAAAGCTTTGTTTGTAAGATTTTCCCAGGACATGTCTCACAAAACTCAAGCTTGTCCAGTTCCTTCTTCGGTACGTATCCCTTTTCTACGAGAACATTCAGATTCTTCACACTCATATGACACAATCTAGAATGCCATATAGCTGTTTTATCTACTTCTGCCTTTGACACATTAGCTTCTCCCTTTGCCACCGTTCCTTGTAGATAGTATACGCCTTCGTTGAATTTTCCTTATGTGATCTTCTTGCCGTATTTGTAGAAATTGATTATAAAATCTTTCCCTTCATATTGGCATCCTGATATTTCGAGCATCCCGTAAGATATCAAGTTTTGGCTCATATTCGGCAGTATCTTACATCCGTGAGTACCACCATGGTTCTATCGGGTCTCACAATCCTAATCTTACCAATACCTTTGACATCACTATGTGTATTGTTTTCCATTAGAACTCTACCTCCCTTGAATTATTCTAGGTCAAACAACATGTCTTTGTTTGGTGTGATATGGAAAGAACATCTCGAGTCCATTACCCATTCCTCTTTAGAGTCGTTAGTACTAACCGTTAGTACTAATGACTGTTTCGGTTCCTCAGCTACATTCACAGACTTGTATGACTTCGTATGTGGACATTCTCTCTTCCAATGTCCCTCCTTGCCGCATATGGAACTGCCCTTATTGTTTTTGTCATACTTTGGTTTAGACTTGTAACTGACGTTCTGCTCTTAGACCTCCATTTCCATTGCTTGTTGCCTCCTTTATATGTTTGTTTTGAGAATCTTCCTATATCCTCAACATATAAACCCTCATCTTGAGACCTTGAGAGTTTTCCACTTTCCAGTAACTCTAGCTTCTTAGATCGTAAAGCCCTTGTCCCTTTGTTGATCTTTAGCGTGTCTCGTCCATACTTGAGAGTCTCCTTAAGTTGATCATATCTTTGTGGAATTGATTTTAGTAGTAGAATAGCTTGAACTATTCAGAAACCTCCACGTTCAATTTATTGAGATCTGCTACTAGCTTTAGGAAATCATCCACGTTTGCGTCTATGCCCTTTAAATCATTCATCTTGAATGTATAGAAATTGTGTTGCAAGTAATACGATTCCGCAAAGACGTCTCCGTGTACAACGTGTTAAGAGCTGTCCACATCGCTGCAGCTGTATCACAGTGGCTGATTTTCCTTAAGAATTGGTTTCCCATGTTGACAACGATGAGATCTTTTGCTTTCTCCGATTTCCCGAGTTTAACGGGATCAATGGTCGAGATGGAAGCTGTATCCTCCTTATCTGGATCCTTCAAAGCCACATCTCCTTCTTCCTTGGTGACCGGTGAATCCATTAGAAGCTTCTCATGAGTTAGTATATCCTTTAGTCCTAGAACACCAAAGTGAGCCATCATCTCCCTTTCCGTCGAATCTATCCACGTAGTTCCGTGCCGTAGTCATTCCATCAAAGCACCCTAGCAATCAAAACATGGATTGCTCTGATACCACTTGTAAGGATTTACCCTTGGCTATGTGCTTTAATCTTAGAATGACTTTGAACCAAAACGTATTATTTCTCTTGTTTAGAAACTGAAACCAAACTTGTATTGATAACGCTTAAACAAAAGATTCTAGTTCTAAGAATTATATATCATGCTCCTTGTGTTTCTCGTAATGCCTAACAACAACCAAAGGTCCCATAATTTATAACCCTATGATTTTCCTATCTTCAACAGAACTATGACAAGGCTTTTCCTTTTTTGCCTTTTGCTTCGTATCTGTTTTGACCGACTTTCTCTATGTCTGCAGTTTTCGAGGAGTTGGGCCAAGACTGAAGTAATTGAGGCCCATTAGTTCAAAAAATAACACAGTAGATATTTTCTAATCCTTTCAGATAAACATAACTAGGTAGGATTAGGATAGTTGATTCCTCAAGCTAACTTTGAGCTTACCCCAACAATATCCCCCTTAATCTTAAAGTTAGTTTCACTCACATCATGAACACCGATAAGGCTTCTTAACTCTACAAACTTGATCCTTCCGAGAGACTTAGCTTGATGTATATGCTTGCTTCGACCATGGAAAAAATGATTTCTAGTGAGAGCAATCACAGACCTGTTATCAACCTTTATAGTTATCTTCTTACTCTCTTGTCCGACGATCTCTGCTTGAAGATCCTGAAACCAAATCGCTTGCTTCACCGCTTCAGTTGTCGCCATAAACTCAGCCTCACAAGATGATAGTGCAACTATCTCTTGCTTACACGAGCACCACGATGTAGGAATGTTGTTGAGATAAAAACACATGCCATGTAGTACTTTTTCCATCGTCAGTATCAACATTGTGTGAGCTATCACTGAAACCCACCAGTTCAACACCCGATGTTTTCTTGTATATAAGACCAAGAGGAGTTGTTCCTCGCAGATACCGTAACACTTTTTAAAAAGCTGCACCATGTGACTTTTTGGGATCTTGCATATATTTGTTTAACACTCCAACACTGAAGGATAAGTAGCGCAAACATCCCACACTTCATCTATACTCCTTCTCATCAATAATCTTCTCTTCAGTAGCTTTAGACAATCTTACATTTAGGTCCATAGGTGTGGCCGTTGCATTGCAAGTACTCATTCCGGTGTACACAAGTATCTTCTTTGCATATCTTTATTGTTTCAGCACTATGCTTTCCCGACATTGAAGCACTTCAATTCTCAGGTAATATGTGAGTTTTCTAAGGTCACTCATTTCATTTTTTTTCTCCATCTCAAATTTAATGTCAAGTATCTGCACTAACGAGGACCCCGTCACAAGTAAATCGTCAACATATACTACTACAAAGAGATGGCCACCGATTTAGTTTTTCCTTTCTGAATAGTGAAGGCTCCTTAGAACACCTTTGAAACTTGAACTCTTTAAGAATCTTGTTTAACTTAGTGTTCCAAGCTCTAGCTACTTGTTTCAAAGCCGTAGAGCACCTTCTTTAGTTTATAAACCTTTTCTTCTTTGCCTGCGACTTTAAAACCTTCTGGTTGGACAACACATATTTCTTCTTTACCCTTCGTGTAGAAACGCAATTTTCACATCAAGGTGGTGTATCTCCCAACCTTTAGAGGCCGCCAACGCAATAACTAAATGTATTATTTCAATACGAGCTACCGACGCAAAGACTTCATCATAATTCACCCTATCTCGTTGAACATAACCTTTTGCCACCAAATGTGCTTTGTATTTGATGATACTTCCATCAGCGTTTCTCTTAATCATAAACTAGATTTGGACCCGCGCAACCGCGCAGGTTTTCTTTTCATATATATATATATATATATATATATATATATATATATATATATATGTATATATATATTTGTTTTATATCATTAATAACGTTAGTCATCTGTTTAAATGTTTATATAACTATTACAAACAGAATAGTTTTATAGCTTGTACGTTAATATCAATTTTTTCTTATTATATATTTATCTAATTGGCTTTATATTTAATTATTAGAATTAATATATGCATGAAAAATCATATTATTTTATATATAATTTATACTAAATAGTTTCAAAGTTATATTACCGTTTATTAAACTTTTTATGTTTATAAAGATAATACCATATTATAAAAGTTTAAGATATGTTAATTTTATAGATGTATTTATAGTTACTAATGTTAATCCGTTCTGCCAATATATTATATATTTTTAACATTAATATTTTCTATTTATGAAAATAAAATTGATTAATTTATCAATTTAATATAATTTTATAAAATTCACTTTATTATAATAATTTCATTTAATTTGATAGTTTATGATTATTAAATAGATAAAAAGAATAAAATCTGTTTTCATATATATATATATATATATATTAATCTATAATTATTTTCCTTACTAATTCGAAATTTTATTCAAGTTATTAATTAGTGAAATATTTATATAATGTTTTTAAAGTTAAGATCTTGCTAAAATATTTTCAACAGATTTTTAAAAAAGAATTAATACATATTTATATTAAAATAAAAAGATATCAAAGATATTATGATTGAAGTGGTTACAAAGAAATGAATATAGTTAACAAATCTTTTTTTGCTAATGGTCCAAATTTTAAAAATAACACATGAAATGAGTCATGACTTCTCTTTTAATATAATAGATATCCACTTCAAACCAATGGATTTTATACCTGCAAGAAGATCCATGAGTTCCCAAGTATCGTTCTTCTCTATTGAGAAGAATTCATCTTTACAAGCATCAACCCATACCTTTAGTTTCTTAGCTTTGGTGAAATCACATGGCTCGTCATTTATTATCATTAGAAGGCGCTCACATTCTCTTTCTGCGATGAGAATATAGTCGTCCAAGTATGCCGGTTTGGTGCTGATCATGGACGATCTTCTGGTTGGTTTTGATTGGTCTCGTTCTCATCTTCATCATTATCATCATATACCTCACCATCTTCATCAATAGCCTCAGTCTCAGCTTCCGTCTTGTTGTGTGTCCCTTCTAACTCATCATCTCCGTTCATGTTTCTTCGACTGATTGCAAAAGTTCCACCATAGCTGCAATCACTCGACTGGTCTTCCAGTTCCTTCCTATGTTTTCTTAAAAAACAACATCACGGCTAACTACTCTCTTCTTCTTCACAGAATCTAGAAGTCAATAGGCCTTTGAGTCTAGTTTGTCCCAAGTGAACTAGGATTTTAGACCTATCATCAAGCTTCTTTCTTCCCACCGTATTTGTCTTAGCATAGCAGATGCATCCAAATATTTTGAGGTTTGCGAGGTTTGGTTTTCTACTTTGCAGTTCCTCATATGGTTTCTTACCAGCTAGTGATTTTATTGTGATCCTATTGCTCGAATAAGTGGAATGTATAGTAGCTTCTCCCCATAACATATTCGGTACTTTCATTTGTTTCATGATGCTCCTGGTCATCTCTAGAAGCGTCATGTTACGTCTTTCCACAACTCCATTCCGTTGAGGGGAGTATGAAGGTGTAAAGTGTCTATTCACACCATTCTTATCGCAATACGTTTGAAATTCATGTGAACATAACTCACCCCCTCTGTTTGATCAAAATGTGTTTAGTGTACACTTTGTTTCTTGCTCGACTAACACCTTAAACCTTTTGAATTTATCGAACGCTTTACTCTTCTTCTTTGATATCATTGTACACATGTAACGGGAATGATCGTCGATAAGTGAAAACACATATCTTTTGTGTGTCGGTGTAGGGGGTGTGATAGGTCAACAAATATCTCAATGGTATATGTAGTCGCTTGTGGGAACGGTTTTCTTGTTTGCTTACCAAGAAGACATGACATGCACATGTCCTTCTCAATTGCCGGTACGCCAGCACTAGCTTTTTCTTGATCATCGTCTTATTGTTTTTGTGTTGATATGACCGAGTCTTGCATGCCATATAGATGATTCAATATTTATTGATAGCATTAAGCACTCGAGATTATCAACCTCCAAAACAACTTTGTTAGTCGATTCTTGGATCTAGTTGTCTTGACCATTAGCTTACCAAACCGATTAAATAAGATAAGTAGGTCGTCTTTCATTCATACCTCACATCCCACCTCAGTGGCTTGACCCAACCTGCCAATGTTACTCTTAAAACCAGGAATATAGTACACGTTGTTGAGAATATTTTTCTCACCTCCTCGAAACACAAACTGAATTGATCATTTTCCTTTTATATCAATACATGAATTCTCTCCAACCCTTAATTTCCCGGTGATTGTTTTGTCCATTGTAACAAAGAACATTCGATTATCCACTCAGATGATTGCTTGTTCCATTTTCAAGATACTAAACATTTTTTGCGTTTTGAGGTCTCTATCAAAGAGGGTTGGATTGACCTTCTTTTTCGTTGCGATAAACTACTTCATGCATCATTAGTTCGTCGGCCTCTTGTGTGTCCTCAATTTTCTTCTCGACGATTTCTTGAAGTTTAAGTAACCTGTCGAGACAGTCATACGCATAATGGCCGACTTTATCACAACATAAGCATGTAATATGTGTAGCATCTCGTTGTGTAGTCTCTCGTCCATGTCCCTATTTCTATGCGTCTCATTGGCTATAAAATTTTCCATTCCTGCCACAACCTCTTCTTCTCCAGTTAGAACGACCTCCTTGTCCTCTACCTCTATTTCCGCCATAGATACCATAGTTATCTTGCTTCATTTCTGAGTTGGCATGCATCAGCGTTCCTTGTTCATCTTGTTGCTCATCTTCTTTCTCACAAATTCTTTCTTTGTAATATTTTAATCTTCCCACAATATTCTCAAAGCTTGTTGAGTTTAAGTCGGAAACTTGTTCCAAAGATGCAACAATATGAATGTACTTCTTTTTAGTAGACTTTTCATAAATTTCTTCACAATTTTTCTCTTCAATGATTTTTCTTAAAGAAGGAGACTTTGACGATATCTCGGATAGCTTACCAATGAATGTATCAATTAGGTCTCCTTCTTTCATCTTAAGACGATCAAATTCTACCATTAGTGTCTGCAACCGTGCTTCTCGTACTCTCTCTCTGCTCCAACATGCCTCGCCTTGATCGCATCCACATAGATTTTGCTGTGTCAAATTCTCCAACATGCAAAGTTAACACTTTTGGTATTGATTGGACAAGTAGGGAAATAGCCAAGTTGTTTTTCTCCTCGGTTTTGTTTCCTGGATTAATAGTCTCCCATACTTTGTTAACCTTGAGAGCATTTTTCATCCTCATGGCCCAGACAGTGTAGTTTGTAGTATTAAGCATCGAAAATCTGATCGAAGATCCAGCTTCCTTGGTATTCAACTCAACTTAGTCCTTGTTGTCACCCATGATGATATCGGCTCTGATTCCAGATATTAGTTCACAGTTTCAACTTCATTCTAGCGACACACACAAACGCAAGATCTTGATAACAAGTATAGTCCTCTTATTTTTTCTTAAGGAAAACTTACTTAAAAACTTTAATCTCTCAAGTCACATCAATTTCATCACATATACATCTCCTTTTATAAGACTAGATAACTCTTAATCATATTAAACATAACACATTAGATATTTCCTTATCCTTTTAGATAACCATAATTTGGTTGGTTAGGATAGTTTATTCCTCAAGCTAACTTTGAATTTTTCCCAACTATAATTGTTTTAATATATATAATTTCTACTTTTGTTTCTAACGTCATCTAACTGTTTTCATATATATATATATAATTCCTACATTTGTTTCTAACGTCATCTAACTGTTTTCATATATATAGTTAAATCTATTGATAAGTTACTAATTTTAGAGAGTACTGGGAAAAAGATCTTGAGATTCGCATTTGGTAACTAGAAAACGTGCAAATATAGTAGAATTATTACCTGGCCCCGTGATAGTGTAGTGAGTGGTTGTGTATTTGAGCTGAAATCAGACTCAATTAAAAACGAAAAAAGCATAGGACAACCTAGCACGTGGCTTTAGGACACTCGAAGAGGCAGACCCGCTAGAATTCTTACGGGTAACTTTGCTTCTTTTTTTTGTCAGGTAGGGTTCATGTAATGACACCCCATAAAATTGAATTTTCGTTATAATGTCATTAGATTGGCCTGTCAAAATCTTCTTTTGGCCCACTTAATTGAATTATTTTCAGTAGAAATACCAGCAACATTTTTTTTTTTTTTTGAACAACCAATACCAGCAACATATAACTTACTTTTCAGCCGCTTCACTATCACCTTTGTTCCATATAAAAAATACAAAACCAAATAGTCGACATAAAGTTTTGGAAGCTTTCGTCAGCAGTGATTGGCAGACAGAAGCGTATTCAGAAAATAATTTAACGTGGGACACAATATATAAATTATGATGTATTGACTATAATTTAATAAATTAAATTAAATTATTAATAAATTAAATTAAACTATTGTTTTACAAGGCATTAGTCACTAATTTCTCTCAAAATGAATAAAATATAATATAAACAAGTTTTGTAATTTTTTTTGGGTAACTGAGTAATTTCATTAATAAAAAGAGGGTTTAGAGTTTTCAATGGGATAAACCAGAATGTAAGGTACATTTTGCATATAATCTACAGGCCCATTGTTTTCTCTTCTAATAAAAGTAAAACAACAAGATGAAAATGTAGAAGTAGAAATCAATCGGATGTCCGAGAGTACTCCGTAGAGTTCGGTCGGATGTCGTCCCGATGAGATAGCTCTGATGAGCACTTACGAGTCTGACCGTAGCCAGAGATGATTAATTTGGAGATCGATTGCATGGAGAAAAGCACCTCTGATGGCAATTGCTTCCGCCATGCAAGCCGACGAGACCCGATCCTGAAATTGTGATCCCCGATTCACTTCCACTCCGTCGCCGTCTGTGAAGATCCAAGCCATCCCAGCCTCTCCTGATTTCCACGCAGCGTCAGTGTTACATCGAATCGCAAGAGGATGTCGGCTCTGGAGCTTCTCGATCGAAGGGATTCTGGGTGCACTAGGAGAGGGTTGTTTGATACCCAATTGAGTGTGATCCCATTCTCTTATTGCCTTGGTATCCTTAAGCATGATACTTTATGGCGTCGAAGGTTCCTTTTCAAAAATCAATTTGTTCCTCGAGATCCAAAGGAACCAGCAAATCCAGGTGAGTGCATTGCTTATGAAACCGTAGGGGGGGTAAGGGTTTCCATTGTTGTGATCAGATGAGGGCTGATTTGCAGGAGGCAATTTGAGAGGAGACTAGAGTTTGGCTCCAAGGACCTAAGTCCCAAACCTTCCTAGAAAGAGCACAATGGAACAGAAGATGAAGAGAGGTCTCTGTCTCCCCACATCTGCAGAAACAGGTATCTATCTGGATACCGCGTCTCTGGAGATTCTCAATGGTAGGTAGAGCGTTCTGGCATACTTTCCATATAAACATTTTCAGTATAGGAGGGTTTTTTTGTAGACCAGATATGTTTGTTCCAATTCCAAATCTCAGTCTCACTATCCAAGAGTAGTAATGTCGATTGGATTTTTGGTGATTGCAGGGAGAAGTACCCCGACTTGACTGTGTACTCGCTTGACCGCTGGAGATTCCAAGTGTGAGTGTCTTGCGCTCCAAGTTTGCTAGGTCTCAGTGCAAGGATGATAGAAGCAAGTTCGGGGAACATGTTTTCCACCTTTGCTTTGTTCCCTCCTTAGATTCTCTAGATAGTAAGTCTGATACCAGAAGATCATTATCTTGTTCCAGGAAGGGACCAAACGGTTTAAGATTTGAGTTGGGGTCCCCCGTGTGTTTAAGATCAAAAAGGTCACAAGAGGACAAGAATGATCTAAAAGCACTGAAAGAGCTTTCAGGTCTTTCTCTGCCACATGATTTCTCTGTGTTATTTGTAATCTCATTAAAATCTCCAGTGAGAAACCAAGGGTTATCTCTAGTGTCGGAAATGGCTGAGAGCTCATCCCAAACTACTTGTATGTTTGGAATTTCAGAGGCTCCGTAGACAAAAGTACCATTGAAGGAGGTGTTTTTGAAAGAGATGTGAGTATCAATGAAATTTTGGTTAGATGATAAAATCTGGATGTTCACATCACTCCTCCAGAGTAGAGCCAGACCTCCAGAGCTAACAGAAGTCGGTGAGACAAGAAATTGTGATTCAAAGAGGAGAGATTCCACTTCCTTAAGTACTGTTTCATCTGCATTCTTTGTTTCTGACAGGAAGATGATATCGGGGGAACACTTAGCAGTGAGATCTTTGAGCCTCTGTACTGTTTGGGGGTTCCCAATCCTACAACATTTCCAGCTCAACACTACTAAGGAAGAGGGAGACGAGGGGTGTGAAAATCCTGATGTCCCTCGTCATTGTGTTCTGTAGATTGGTTGGTAAGTCCTCCTCCCCTTGGAGTATGTCTAGCTGTCGCCTGGGAGAGTACTGGAGATGTAAAAGGGAATCCATGCTGAGAAGGAGATGCTCTTGAAATTTTTTGTTTCTTTGAGTTTGCTCCTGTCAGAATCCTTTGGTTGGGATTAGTTCTCTTCCTTCTTTTTCTAGCACTCTGTGACTCCATATAGGTGATTATGGGATGGTTGGGAGCCTTAGAGGGGTCCTTTGTTCCGGAAATTCCATACTATTGAAGACAGAAGACAAGTTTGGTTGTTCCAGCCTGTCGAGCACTGTTGGTGGAATCACAGGGGCTTCCTCCTCTGCTAGTCTTATCGTTGCTGCTTCTATGATCCCTGTAGCAGCAGTTTCTGTGAGGTCATTCTCCTCCCCCATTAGTACTCGATGTTGTCTAGTAGCTCTCTCTGCCGGATCAGCCACACTGAGATATCGGTGAGTAGCATCTCTTAGTTCTTCAAGTACTTCCTCTCTAGTTGGTATTACTGTATGGTCTTTTTGGAAATCGCATATAGCTAGGTTTCTCTCCAGTGGTTGTCTCACTGCTCTTGCAGGTGAGGTAGCTTTATCTATATCAGCATCCCTCTGGTGAGTTTCATTGGGTAGCGAGACTAAAAGTTTTTTTTTTCACGCCATTTTAGATTGGGAGAGCGTCCCTAGTAAGGACCCTGGTGTACACTCTGGTTTCTTGGACTACGCCTTCGTGGGAATTGTTGGCGGTCCTTTGTCCGGCGTGTCAAGTATTGGTGGTCATTTCCATCTCTTGATGGAGTTAGTTTGTTTTTGAGGGGTTGACCACGCAAATCCGGAGGGGGGGGATCCTATCTCCGAAAGGGTTCATGTGTCTATCTATCCTCAGGTGGAAGGGTTCCTTTGTTGGTGAGTTCCTACTATTTCCTCTGGTACGTGAGAACTGGGTCATACAGGGGTTTTATTGCACCTGTGTGACTCTCAGCTTCCCCCATGTCTTTGTGACGTCTAGGGAGAGGACAGTCCTGAGAGGAATGCATCAGCATGAGGCAGAGGAGCAATGAGACTTCAGTCCTTCATAATCTAGGGAGACAGCGATTTCTTCCCCCGAGCCAAATTCAATTAGAGGGTCTTTAATTAGTGGTTTGAAAGCGTCCACCAGAACCCTAATTCTCACAGAGGTCTTCGAAATATGGTAGTCTTTGAGATGGCCTAGATCCTGTCATATATTATAGATCATCTTCTCATGCCAGAAGTGTAGTGGTAAATCATAGAGATGAATCCATAAGGGTATTTTGGATGGGAAGGTCGAAGAGATGACAGGCTCCCATCGTTGGAGTATAACCATCCAATGATGATAGTGGTAAGGTCTGTTTGCTAAGACCGTGTTCATGTCCTCCGCGAGCTCGAAACGAAACTAAAAGCAATTCAGTCGCAGATCTGAGCCTGTAACTTTACCTTTTAGAGACCAGTTCCTTGGGAGCAAGGAGATAAGTGAGTATATGGGTTGTTCCTCCGCATTTGTGACTCTTCCAATGAGAGTGAACTTATTATCCTTTATGAGAGTTGAGTTATCTATTTCCGGTGCCCGTATTCACTTCCTTTCAGGTGTTGTCGTTTGTGCTTCCACTTGTTTGCCTTTCTCCATTGCTGAGAATCTACGAGAAGCCATTTGAGAATGGGATCCGTTGGTGAAGGGGAGGCGAGTTTCTGAAGAGGAGATGAAAAAAGACCCACTACCGAGGAGTAAAAGTCGACTCTAGGTAGCTGCAGTGTGAGGACGGACCCGCTGGCTTCAAGCCTAGGGTGGACCCCGGTGTCTTCAAGGTCGGAGCGGCGGAGTTTTGGCCGGATATTGGTAATGATCGGGGGGTAAAGGGACGATGGGTGTTATTATCCGGGGAAACTTCTTTAAGAAGTAAAACTTTTGAAAAACTGTCAACGGGGTGCAGGAAAAAGAGCCCAAGAAAAGAAATCAACCAAAGGAATCAGAGGGAAGTTTATTGGGTAAGGACTTTTCCAGGAGAGTGTGCGTGGGAAAGAAAATTCGTGCACCCCTATTATCCCAAATTCAAACTTCGCTCATTATAGTTTATGATTGTAACTTTTGTAATTTTATATGTTCATTTTCAATAATATCATAAAATTATATATACGCATAGTAATTTCATTATAAAAAATTATTCCTTTTTTTTTTATCTTAAGTATTGAAAAACAAACTTAATAAAAATGACTTTAACAGTTAAACTTAATAAAAATGAATTTAACAGTTAAACTTAATAAAAATGACTTTAACAGTTAAATTTTAATAACTTATGAATTTATATTTTGAAAAATAAAATAAAGTGATTTAAATACTATAAAGTGGCTACTGTTATTCTAAACTACTTTCAGTCAAAAGTATCTTAACATTTGTTTATGAATTTGTATTTAAGAGGTGAAATTATAAATCTAATTATATAAAGTACACTTTTCTTCCCTATAGTTCGTCCACGTCAGACAATCACTTAACCAAAACATATCATGTGTTTTTCCCCTCCCCAAGATATGTTGCTTAATAATTGCGATTTTTAATGGACTTAACATGGGTTCTTATTTAAAATACCGTGGATTACCAAACCCCATAAGAAATATATCAGATATTTACGGCGTCTTATGAATTAGGGATCCATCGTCTTCTTTGATCTCACCTTCTTTGATTAACTACTACCTTAACCAGCAATGGAGATTCAGCATGTCGAGTCACATGAAGCGCCGTTAGGAGACTCTGTGTCATGTTTCGATTTCGTTGATTTGTCTTCACTGAATGAATACTCAGATAAGTTACGAGTTGTCTTGATTCAATGCTTTTACTGATCTCCTTTACTCCATCAACGCCAATCAATACACCCTCATTCAATGACACTCATCCTGTTAAAGTAGGTGTTCCTCAAGTTATAAATAGGTAATACTTCATCACTTCAACATCGCCCTCACAGTTCATGGCTAATTCTTATGTTCTGGCATGATTGAGTCTGGAAAGATTCTGGGATAAGCTAAGGTTTTCCGATCTTAAATCTCATCATCATTGTTTTTTTTTAAAAGTTTTCCGTTCTTCATATTCATATTCTTTAATATATAAGATATCTATTGAATCTCTTTGCAATGCCATATTTGAAACCATTTATTGATGATTCTTTCTTTTTCACATTGTGTTTCAGTCCACTCTCATGCCAGCCACCGTGAGTGCTAGCCGACTCTCCACATTCAGGCACTGTTTCAATGCTGGTTCAATGTTCCCACTCATCGGCGTGAGAAATCTATTTCACAAAAAAAATTTGGAATCATGTTTCTATCGCGTTTTCTCCAACCTCTCCGGTTATTATTAAACGAGATAGAACCTCGGTTAATACGTAACCAGATCTTCCAAGTCGTCGATCCAAATTACAACACTTCTTTAAAACTCCTTGATTCGTTTTCAGACATGATTGTTGATTTTTGTGTTTTGATTGATGATTGTTGTGTAAAGAATGATTATTTCTGTGTCTATTTCACATTTATTCAGGCCACCATGATGCCGGCCACCGTGAATGAATGTCAATCGACTCGCTACTCACCGGTCTGTTTTGAATGTAGAGTCGGTTTATTCCTTAAGCAGTTTTGATGTTACAAGATGTAACCAAAACTACTGGTTATCATACTCACCCCTACAAATCCGTTTTAGCGATTTAACCTCATTCAATGAGGTCACTGAGCCGGCCGTTCTGATACCTCTTGAGTTGTTCCTGTTCCGCAATCACAGGAGATGCTTCCTCTTGCCAACACTAACACACTTAGCTTCCAGGTTGTGCTTCAGGTATCACTTCAGATCACTGTAGTAAACAAGTATTAATAATCTTCTTTCGCTAGACCTTATTGGAGAGATAACTGCTGTGAAGAGTACTGTCACTGACCCTCCCGTGTTATGGCAACCCTTAGGATGGACAAGTAAACTATCTACTCTTTCCTATCTGATCTATTGTTTAGCATAATATCTGAATTTTTTTTCACTTTCTATGTTGGCATGATATCAGTAACCAGACTGTGACAATGGAGATGACAATGCCGGTGCCATCTCAGAGACTGCTAAGCTGGAAGCTGTTGGTTGTAGCCAGACTCATGGAGCATATGCCAAGATGAAAAAGGCACGGAAAGCATAAGTGAAGCCGGATGAAGTTCACGCTATTTCCGATTTCAATAATGTTCAATTTCTCCTCCTTTGTTTTGGGATTTTCTTATAATGTTTTTGTGATTGCTTATCAACCAAGTTTGGTTTAGATATTTCGTAGTTATATATATTTCGATTTTGATTATCAAAATAAGAAATTTCAGTCTTATTCCACAATTATTTGACCGATGATATACCATGATTTTGACCCGCTTTTAACCATGGTATTGATATGTTTTTATGAGTTTTATATATGTTTTGGAGTCTATTAGGTATGTTTTCAGGTTCAGGAGCACTTTGGAGTAAAGTGATGATTTAGGTGCCCTTTTGGAGCTTAAAGGAGAGTTTTCTGAAGATGACTATGAAGATCAGACAATAAGGATACATATCGATCGATACACACCCTGTGTAATCGATCGATGACGCTTCTATTGAAGATGAAGTCGAGATACTCCATCGATCAATCTACACAATGTACCATCGTTCGATATGATGCGTGGCCAAGTCTTCCCAATATTACAATAATGACCCTGACGAGTTTTTAACCTAATGGAACTCATATTTATAGTTTTTGCCGTTGTGTTTGGCGAGACATGCTTTTTGAATGTTTCTATTGTTCTAGTTACTTTTGTACTTGAAAAGCTTTGCATACTTTTCTTGTTCTTTTGTTATATTCTATACTTAGCAATAAAGTATTTCTTTTCATCTTAATTTCTTAAAGGTTATAGAATTCTAGATTTAGAAGAAACACACAAAGAGATTTGTCGTTCCAAAAACCAAAAGTTCAATCTTCTAATCTATGAGTTTCTATTACTACCTTGCTGTCATGAATCTCTGAGCTATGTCTGAGTAGATTTCTTTGTTAGATTTAGGGTTCAAATAGTTATGAGGGATTAGCCCCAACTATGGAATGTTGAATTGTTGATATTCATTATCCAAATGAACCCTAATGCTTACTATAGAGTAGCTACCTAGAGTATGATCATGGATGTGATTTAACTTGTTAATCATTATCCTGAAATCATTTGGCATAGCTTAGATCCTCTAGGGTTGTGCGAGGGCCGGTCTATGATCTTGGTGAACACAGTTTCGATTCGATCTTATGTTATATCGATCGATACTCCTATAGAGTCATTGATCGACAGCAACCCATATTGTCCGATATCGCTGTCAAAACATCGGTCGATATTCTAGCAATAAGATCAATGGATGTGTCTATTTAGCGATTGCTATTAGATCTATCTAAGAATCGAAGTTCTCATATATCTTGCAAGCAATTCATTAAAACATCTATAGCATTATAATCCTGATTATCTGAATAGTAACCTTGAATCTAACTACTTTCTTTTATTGTTTTTAAACCTAAACCCATTCTCTTAAGCAACTTATCATTGCTTGCAAAACTGTAATTTACTATTTTAAACCTAATCAACCTAGCATAATCATTTAGGATTACATCTATTGTGTTTCTTAGTTCCATGTGGATTTGATCCCTAAGTATTACAACTGAACCTCTTATTTGAGAGAGTAATTCACTTCTTATGGTTAAACATTTGAGTGATATCAAATTAGGTGTCGTTGCCGGGGAACTTTGATAAACATTAGATTTAATCTGATTAGGTCTAGGTTATTTTTCTTTTATTGTTTAATTATCTTCTGACACCAAAAAAATTTTCTTGTCCTTTTCTTGTCCTTTTCATGTACATGCCCAGCAGTACTAGAAGCAACAAGAACAAACACCTTTTGTACTCTGAAGATCCTCACGGCTTGGAACGTATCATCCGCAAAGACCTACGCCCCTCATCGATCGACATCAACACATCCCTGTCGACCGATACTTGCCTACCACAGTCGACCGAGACACCTTCAACGTCGACCAATACTCTCACTGTCACATCGCTCGATATCAACAACCGTTCGTCGATCGATACCTTTCATCCGACATCGATCGATATACCTCATCTTACATTGATTGATACTAACCGGCGAGACATGGTAGCGCCTATTATTCTCAATACCGATGAGAATGGAGACCTGCGTGATCGAGATGGTCACCTGCGTAATGCAACAGGCCAGAAGCTGAACGCTCAGAAGAAGATCATACCTGAGCAAGAGACTGCACCTACATATATCATTCAATCTGTAGAAGAGGCTAACCAAGCTAGATCTTTGGCTGACTACAACCGCCCAGATCAGTTCTATTCCAACCGATCAGCCATCCGCCCCCTACTATTCAGAGAGGAGATTTCGAGCTTAAGCCACAGTACTACATCCTTGTAGGACAAATACCCTTCTGTGGGTTGTCCAATGAGCATCCTATGGACCATCTGGAGAGGTTAGAGGATCTCATAACCGTCATAAAAGCCAATGGAGTCCCTCCAGACTATCTTCTCTACAAGCTTTTCAAGTACTCTCTATCCGAAGAAGCTTTGCAGTGGCTTAGAAAACTACCAGCAGGTTCTCTCACAACCTGGAGTGACATCAAGAACGCATTCCTGCGTAACTTCTTTGATGAGTCACGCGCTGAAGAATGGAGGAAAAAGATTGCTACATTCACTCAGAATCCTGAAGAATTTTTCAAAGACGCTTGGAACAGATTCAAGTCCTACCAAAGAGATTGCCCACACCACGGTTTCAACAAAGTGGAACTTCTTTGCACTTTCTACAGAGGCATCACATTGGATTATCAGAGAGCTCTTGATACAGCTAGTGATGACAACTTCAACACCAGGAATCCACAAGAGGCTATGAAGTTAATTGATAACTTAGCTTCCAGCAACAACACGAAGAACTTCATGAAGACAAAAGATACATCATTCCTTTGGAAGGAATACATCAATGAAGTACAAGCACAGCTGGATACAATTCAGAAGTTACTAAACAAGCAGATCTGTTCAGTGGAGGATGCAAACAGTGCAGGTGAAGATTATATAGAAGAAGATGTGAACTGGGTCAGTGGAGCTGGTTTTCAGAGATCTGGTAACCAAGGAGGATACATAAACTACACAGGCCAGAGAAGGAACTTCAACCAGAATTCACAGAAGCCCAACACCTTCAGCAGCAGCAACCCCAACACCAACAGGAGCTACGGAAACTCATTCTACTCCAACCCACACCCACCCACCCAAGATACTAAACTGGAGGAGATGCTTGACAAGCTCCTTGAGAGTCAGCAGAAACTTCAGACAGACTTCAATGGGAAGATCGACTTACAACACCCTCCAAACAAAGCTAGATGCTTTAAACACCCATATGAAAAAACTGGAGACTCAGGTGTTTCAGACAGTAGAAGCCCTAAAGAAGCAGGAGCTTGCCAACAACAATAACATCAATGTCATCCTGGATGATGATTTTTGGCAAGATGTAGTAGAAGAGATTCAGCAATCTGACGATGAGAGAGACTTCGTTCGCGACTACTATTGATCGATATCACCACGTGATCATAGATCGATACGTTCCCATACACATCGATCGATCAACTTTGATGAGTGTCGATCGATGGACTTAGACGAGTACCCGTACGAGTGCAGTACCGTCCAGACTATGCCTGACGAAGCCTTCGCAGCACGTCACCCACATCTGCCCGTCCCTGTCAAGATCGATCCGCACATTATCGACCGACATGATTACCCTCCCATCGATCGACATGAAGACCATGATATCGCCCGACACACTCCAGTCAGTGTCGCCCGATACACGGTACCCCAACACCGAGTGCAACTTCCCAAGATAGATGGTGCACGTATTGACGCATTCCGGGAGCGGTATTACACTTCTAGAAGCCCACAGAAAGCCATCTTGGAGAGACCCACGGATATCTTTGAGTCCATGGAGATAGAAAAGGAAACTAATGGAAGAGTTCTCAGAAAAAGGAAAGAGAAGATACTGAAGCCTTTATAAAAGGGAAGCTAATGAGAAAGAATTGTCACGCTTCAAGAAAAGAGTTCTCAGAATACCTAAAGAGAAACCTTTTGAAGAAGCCTACTTTTCACATAGATTGTGGATGTTTTTTAGAGAAACAAGAGAGACAGAGGAAGACATAAAGAGGATGTTTCATCAAGTCAGAGATAGTCTAAAGAAGAAGACCCCACTGGAGAAAAAGAGCGATCCAGGGAAGTTCACAATACCCTGTTCCATCAGAGGTGTTGAGTTCCCTTGTGCCCTATGTGATACAGGATCTGAGTCAGCATCCTACCCAAGCTTATGGCAGACCAGCTAGGTCTGAAGATCGAGCCTACTGAAGAATCCTTCATCTTTGTGGATTGTTCTCAGCAGAACTCTAGAGGAATAGTTAGAAACCTTGAGGTACAGATTGGAGATGCCCTAATTCTTACAGACTTCCATGTCCTAGCCAACAAGCTCAACTTCAAGACTTCTCTACTACTTGGAAGAGCCTTCTTATCCATAGTTGGAGCCGTTTGTGATCTCAAAACCAACAATCTATGCCTAACCCTCATCAACCCTACCATCCACTACAATCCTGTTCCGGTCATCAAGTTTCCAAGGATGAAGAACCCAACACTCGTAGCAACATGTTTATGTGCCCACGAGTATGATTCCATGGCCGAGTACGAAACCGATCCAGATCCATCGACCGATGGCAGTCTTCTACCATCGACCGATACCAGCCGACCCGAATCGACCGATGAATACACATGGTCATCGATTGATACGCTATTCCAGAAGATCGAGGAAGAGTTTCCAAACGGCGATTTTGGCACCAATGATTGAGCGAACGATCATTACATGCCCGAGCTAGCTAGCATCACTACTGAGGAGGAGTACGATGCAGATTATGAAGAGGACCGAGCCACCGAATATAGATTTCTTCGAGTAGACGAAGTCAGACTTCCCCTCCCATCTTTCATCTCCCGACCATCGACCGATGGAGACCCTTCTCCATCGACCGATATGCCCCAACTTAGATCGCTCAAATGACGTTTTGAATCAACGAGCGACGAACCTTACTGCACACAAGTCTATGTCCCACACGAACCACGAGACGGATATTACTCGATTGGAAGTTGGGCGAGCAGTTATTCGATAGCATGAGAGTTTTGCAGTGGATAGCACCACTACCATCCGCGATCCGACCTGAAGCACCCGTATTGACCGACACGGAGAACCAGCCATCGACCGACATGTTCCCCAACAGATCGACCGATGCACCAGCTCCACCATCAATCGATACAGCATCTACACCATCCGAGGTACAAACACATAAAATCGATTTTACATTACTAACTCCGAATGAATATGGTATTTTCAGGGATTCAGAAGGTCATGCACGAGCAATAGATCGAAGAATCATTCCAATATCCACAGAAGACGTTGCAGACATCCTTCAGATGGCTAATGGACCAATCAGTCTCTACATACAACCACCCATCCACCGGAACGATCAGCACCAACTACCTCATGAACAAGATGGTGCAGAAAACATTCATTCCAACTCAGCAGATCCAGCAAATCAACGCCTATCGATCGATACATGGAAGAGAGCATCGATCGATATACATCACGAGCTTGGGAAGAGAGCTTTCAAACACGGAGTTTGTCGTTTCTCCTGGGAAAAGAAGGACGAATTTGGTGTCTACAGAGATGAGAATGGTTATGCAAGAAGCATTAATGGTGACATCATCCATGTCTACAAAGAAGACATTGAGAAGCTGCTTAATAGAGCCACAATGTTTGAGCACTCTTGTATCTGTCTACCGGAGCATGCTGAACAGTTCACTAAAGGAGTTCCAGCTTGCAAGCTCTACACACAAGCAGAAGTCACACACATGCTGAATGAAAGAACTAGTGAACACAACTGGGAGAAAGCAGGGTTGAGTTTAGAACATGAGAAAGTCATCTCGAGACTTCAAGGAGAACTACTATGGACTACGTCTAGCAATGACTTTGCCCGCAAGGAGAGAAAAGCCCTACAAGAAGAGGTGGATGCACTTCGCAAAGAACTTGAAACTCGGAGACGACCATCGACCGATGCAGCCCCATCAACATCGATCGACACAATCTTTGACGCACCCATCGAGAGTCACTTACAGAAGCTATCGATCGATGATATACCCAGCACATCGATCGATAATCCCGCACCAGACTACTGTACCAGGGAAGAACTTGAAGAAGCCACACGAGATATCTACAGATCTATTGAATTTTGTGAAGAGGACGCACATAGATCACTAGACAAGTTTTGGTTGCCGGTACAAGGTGACATTCAAGATCTGAAATGCACAGTGGAGAATATTCAGCAGGAGATCGAAACCATCAAGAACCAGCTCGCGAGCCAACCTGCCCAATCCACATCGATCGACGAGCCTTTATACCCATCGACCGACGAACATCCATCCACATCGCTCGACAGGACTACACCAAGATCGATCGATACCACCCTATCGCCTGGCAACAATACCCAAAACCTCAACACCATGCCGATGAGTACTGATCCAGAGAACACCTACAGCAACGCTGGACGACATGAGTGCAGTTTATCAAGCGTTGAGGAGTGGCTACAGAGAATCCACTATGAGATCCATGGTTTGCAAGCTAGTATGAACCGAAGCGAGAAAGCCACAAGAAGCTTTTTAACTGCATGGTTTGAAGAATCACAAGACAAGGAGGATACTTGTTTCCCAACAAGTACCTGCAACCCACCTCACTAGCCACCGTACCTCCATAGTCAAGCTAAATGAATTTAAATAAGCGCTGAGTGGGAGGCAACCCACTGTTAGGTATTTTCTTACTTAGTTTTATTTTATTTTTACTTATGACTTTCGTTTTTATTTGTTTTTAGGAACATAGCTACACGATCACTACCTCTATCGACTGTGGGAGTCGATTTCACCCTACTGTCAAATAAATCGTAAATAAGGAAACTTCGGGAAAAACCCTAAGTTTCCAGAGGAACCGGCTATCTGCGAGAACCGCACAACAAAGATTAAGATGACTAAAAAACTTAGAATAAAAACGAAAATAAGAGATTTGAGAGCAAGAAGGTTCTTATTCCGAATCTGCGTTGAACTG
>CAKOAT010686264.1:0-70623 GCA_932364175.1 Eruca vesicaria subsp. sativa | reverse complement strand
TTCTCGAGTTTTATAAAACGATCTTTGAATTTTATAAAACGATCTTCGAGTTTTTATAAAACGATCTTTGAGTTTTATAAAACGATCTCTCGAGTTTTATAAAACGATCTCTCGAGTTTTATAAAACGATCTTCGAGTTTTATAAAACGATCTCTCGAGTTTTATAAAATGATCTCTCGAGTTTTATAAAACGATCTCTCGAGTTTTATAAAACGATCTCGAGCTTTATAAAACGATTTCTCGAGTTTTATAAAACAATTCTCGAGCTTTATAAGACGATTTCTCGAGTTTTATAAAGCGATTCTCGAGTTTTATAAAATGATTTCTCGAGTTTTATAAAACGATTCTCGAGTTTTATAAAACGATTCTCGAGCCTTACAAAACGATTCTCGAGCTTTATAAGACGATTTCTCGAGTTTTATAAAGCGATTCTCGAGTTTTATAAAGCGATCTCTCGAGTTTTATAAAACGATCTCTTGAGTTTTATAAAACGATCTTCGAGTTCTTATAAAACGATCCAGGAGTTTTATAAAACGATCTCTTGAGTTTTATAAAATGATTCTCGAGATTCATAAAACTGTTGCGTTTACGCGTTTGCGGGGAATTTTGGCTATTGATTCCGTCGTACCGATTTTGACCCCAACATCGACCGATGAGACCCTGTCTACATCGCCCGACATAATCTTATCCATGACGATCGATGGAAGTGACTCACCATCGATCGATAAGAACATCGGTCAGGTATATCGTTCACAATTTCAATATCAGTTTTACATTTATTATTTCTTATGCTCTAAATCCGACTAGTTATACACTGAGAACAGTGTATGATTTAAGTCTGGGGGGAGTGAATTACTGATGCTACTTTACCTTTTTGATCTCTTTAAAAAGTTTTCAAAAATTGGTTTTATTGAGTCAAGAAAGGGAGAAAAATATTCCAAAAAATTTTCTTTTGCTTTTTATCTTACTACTCTTTAGCACCATTCTTAGAATTGTTGATTGCAGAAAATACTATAGATGCTAAAGTGGATCACCGATCATCCTATGACAACACTTTTCATGATTGTTTGGAAGAACCAAAGCTGATTTTCAACCTAACCTGACATCTATTGCTTGTCATGGGGATTGGTATACAAGGGATCGGAATCCTCATGCAAGTCTGGAAGGTAAAAATCTCAAAAAATTTGGTTTCCTTCTCTCCTTCCTTTTGCATCCCATAAAGAAAAAAAAATAAAAGATTGAGATGATTTCCTGAGAGGCAGAGGGAGAGGTACATTACCCATGACCCCACTATTCTAAATCAAAGGAATGATCACACATTGTGGAAGCGAGGGAGAGGTACATTACCTATGACCCCACTATTCGCCTACACTTTGTCAAAAAAAAAAAAAAANGATTGTTTAAGTTGATTGGCTAGATGCATTTGGTTGCTAAGCTAGGATATGGTATAATGTACTTCTGTAGTTAGTAATATGAGATGTGGCTTGCAACAAAGTAGAAGTGATGATTTTAGAGCTAAATATTTTATTGAGTCCCTACTGTTTTTAAAACTTCTTCCAAAAGAGACTAATGGTTTGCTTGAGGACAAGCAAATGGTTAAGTCTGGGGGAGTTGATATACCATGATTTTGACCCGCTTTTAGTCATGGTATTGATATGTTTTTATGAGTTTTATATATGTTTTGGAGTCTATTAGGTATGTTTTCAGGTTCAAGAGCACTTTGGAGTAAAGTGATGATTTAGGTGCCCTTTTGGAGCTTAAAGGAGAGTTTTCCGAAGATGACTATGAAGATCAGACAATAAGGATACATATCGATCGATACACACCTTGTGTAATCGATCGATGACGCTTCTATTAAAGATGAAGTCGAGATACTCCATCGATCGATGTACACCATGTACCATCGATCGATATGATGTGTGGAGAACAAGTCTGACTTGGCCGAATTGAAGCCCAAGTCTTCCCAATAGTACAATAATGCCCGTGGAGAGTTTTTAACCTAATGGAACTCATATTTATAGTTTTTGCCATTGTGTTTGGCTAGACATGCTTTTTGAATGTTTCTATTGTTCTAGTTACTTTTGTACTTGAAAAGCTTTGCATACTTTTCTTGCTCTTTTTTTCTATTCTATACTTAGCAATAAAGTATTTCTTTTCATCTTAATTTCTTAAAGGTTATAGAATTCTAGATTTAGAAGAAACACACAAAGAGATTTGTTGTTCCAATAACCAAAAGTTCAATCTTCTAATCTATGAGTTTCTGTTACTACCTTGCTGTCATGAATCTCTGAGCTATGTCTGAGTAGATTTCTTTGTTAGATTTAGGGTTCAAATAGTTATGAGGGATTAGCCCCAACTATGGAATGTTGAATTGTTGATATTCATTATCCAAATGTACCCTAATGCTTACTCTAGAGTAGCTACCTAGAGTATGGTCATGGATGTGATTTAACTTTGTTATCATTATCCTGAAATAATTTGGCATGAGCTTAGATCCTCTAGGGTCATGCGAGAGCCGATCTATGATCTTGGTGAACACAATTTCGATTCGATCTTATGCTATATCGATCGATACTCCTATAGAGTCATCGATCGACAACAACCCATATCGTCCGAAATCGCTGTCAACATCGGTCGATATTGCTGGCAATAAGATCAATGGATGTGTCTATTTAGCGATTGCTATTAGATCTCTAAGAATCGAAGTTCTCATATATCTTGCAAACAATTCATTAAAACATCTGTAGCATTATAATCCTGATTATCTGAATAGTAACCTTAAATCTAACTACTTTCTTTTATTGTTTTTAAACCTAAACTCATTCTCATAAGCAACTTATCATTGTTTGCAAAACTGCAATTTACTATTTTAAATCTAATCAACCTAGCATAATCATTTAGGATTACATCTATTGTGTTCCTTAGTTTCCTTTGGATTGATCCCTAAATACTACAACTGAACCTCTTATTTGAGAGAGTAATTCACTTCTTTGAGTTAAACATTTGAGTGATATCAACCGACCACATATATTGTTATAAAATGCAAAGAAGAATAGAGGCAAGAAAAGGTTACACAGTGAAATTGATCGCCGATAAGGTTTTCATTATTTCATTTGTAGATAGGAAACTGAAAACTTTGAATCATAAGAATCCACATTTATATGTGGAAAAAACATAACCTATTGGTTCATCCATTTCCCACCATGTTAATAATAAGGTGGAGATATTGTTCAATCTTAAAATTGTATCCAGTTAAATGACAACAAATGCGGAGATAAGAAAAGAGGTCATATAAATATATCAATTGGAATGCAAGCTGTCTTCACGTTAATGCATAATGCATTTCGTTACTGTATCACGAACTCAGATAAAACGTGTAATTAACATTATAGATTAAAATTCCTTGAGGTTTAATAATACTTAAGACAAATTTATACACCATTATCCCTGCATACATCTTGATAACTTGAACCTACGTCACCTTATTGATCGGCCCATTAGCATACACATCAACCTATAGCGCCTCCCTTGCTATATGATTGTAACTGCTACGCCTGGGTGTTATTATATGAATCATGTATACTGTCTAATGACAATATATATATATATTAATAGAGAATTATATTAAAATACTTTAAAAATATAAAGTGTAACTTAATCCGAATACAGTACACAATATTTACTAAAATGTTTACTTAATAAAATTATGATGATTTTCTAAGGAAATAGTTATGTGTATAAAAACCAATATACAAAATTCATATTCAAAAGGTAATCCAATAAAAATAGAACAACAACCATGTATAATCTAAAACTAACAATAAACTTGTCTAAAACTCTTTGGATTATAAGGTTTATTTGATAAAATGTGTACATTCTTAAGTAATCAATTTTATATTGCTATGTTATTTAAGTAACTTTAGAAAATAATTTTTAAATCGATTTATTTATCAAATTATCTAAATTAATAGATTTAAAATGTATAAAAAGAGAAGCATCAATGGAATTAAAAAAATTGCAAAAGAAACTCAAACTTAATTTTGATACTTATATGAAAATATATAAGAGTAGATAAAAGAGACACAATAAAAAACATGTCAATGAAAATATAAGAGTAGATAGCCTAAAATAAATAAATAAATATCAAAAAAATATCCAAAAAATTAGATAGAACATATCCTCATTAAGATTATCTCAAGAGTTAAATTACAAAATTTAATTAATTGCATTAAATTGAATATCTTAATATCAAACATTTTAAACCTAGATGAATGATTAAAGTAAAAATAAGCAATCACAAAAATAATAGTTGATGCATAATATATAACCAAATATTTCAAAATAATAAATCTCTAACAAATATATAAATTCTGCGTGAAAATAAATTTGAGATATATTTTTAAAAATATAGATAAGGATATAATCTCGAAAAGTAATAGTAAAATTAAATTAACACTGTTGTAAAATATTATAAAAGTTAATGTTATTTTGTTTAAAATAAATTAACCATTTTAAAGTAAATTTATATATTTTCCCGTCCGTACGGCTAGTTTACCCTAATATATATTATAATAGGATAGTATACTCTCTTCTTAAATACAAATTCATAGATGCAAATGTTAAGATATTTGCTTTTAATGCATGTGTCCACATGTGCAGATTATTGACCCCACATTTAATTTTAAAAAAATATATCTTTTCAAAATAATAGATTTGCTAAAGTTGTCTGAGGGTCTCTTCTTCTGTGGCATCATGTTTCCGGTGTGTTCTAGTGGCCGTCCGAAAGTCATTTTGGCGATTGCTTTCTTCCTGTAAAGATGGTGGCCGCTTCATGTGACACGTGACTTTTCTTTTCTGAATGGTGTCCACGTGTCCTTTTACTCTATGCTAATCTACTCATGGTGAGCAAGTGGAAGTCGTCTTCTTCTAGGAATTTTTTGTCATTCGGGTCAGGTTGGACCGAATTTTGTTTTTGCCCATCGTTTGGATTTTTCGTTGTATTGTTTCTGGCCTCTTTTATGAAATTTGTAATGATGTTTAATATTATAAAACAGAAGAAAATAAAAAAATAGCTTTGTTTCGATGAGAGAAACCTCTAATACAAAACAAACAAATCATTATTGAAGGAAGCAAATTGATACTAAAGCAAAGTAGAAGTTGATGAAATACTTACTAGTTTGCCATCAAAGACGTGTCTGAGCAATAAAAATCTCTCAGCAACGTTAGGATCAGAGAAGTCAAGGAAACCAAAGCCACGACACGACCAATGGTTTGGTCCTTCATGATCACAGCCTCTAAAACCCCACTATAACTCTGAAAATACTTGCGAAGATGATCTTCATTGGTATACGAGTTAATTATGGATTTATTTTGATTTTTTCCCTACAATATCATTTTTTAAAAATTATTTTCATTTATTTCTAACAAATTCAAGGCTTCCCTATCGAAAATTTCGAGACCGACTTATAAGCCAAAGATCAATGACAACACGGAAAACATAAAAAAAGTGTGGTAAATAAATCTCTCATCAGTCACACTTTAGAAAATTTATAGTCTCTTAATCTCACAAACAAAATCACTAAATATCGATAGAAACCAAAGGACATCGTTACAAGAATCTTGTCGAGGAATAAAAAAAACAATGGTTTTCTCAGATTCAGAGAAAAAAATCAAATTAAAACCCACTAACAATTTCTATTTTTGATATTTTTAATTTTTAAACTATTTTGGTCTACTATAACAGATTTTTTCCCACACTCAAACAATTTAAACAAAATCCAGTTACAAACCTAATATATCTATATATATATATATATAATATTATAAATTTTACTCTTATATTTTATAAAAATACAGTTTAAAATAATTCATTATTTAAAAAAAAATCAGGTTAATAAAGAAAGTAACTTTATTTACTATATAAATTGTTAAACTTAAAATCAAAATTAAAAATATTTTTCCTTACACTATTAGAGTTGTGTACTAACAAATACCTAAATTATATTGGGTGATTTTTGAACAATGAAAACATTAATAACGTTAATTGTCAATTAAGTCATTACACAAATTAAATATATAAATATCTCAATATATGAATCCACTGATAATTTTTATACTAGCCTAATCAAGCTGTGTAACTTCCGTTCTTTCATTCGACGTAATATATACATGAGAAAACCAAAAATAATAAAAATTAAAGATAAAATCACAAAACCCAAATAACATAATGCATCAACAAAGCACTCAGTCCGCATATGCGTGAGGGCTATGCCCCTAGTTATTATAAATAATTTAAGAGAGTTATTTTAGGTTTTTCATGATTAGAATTAGTATTTTTCATATTAAGATAAACTAGTTATAAGAAAATATTTTTTGGTAGTAAAATCCAAATAAAATATTTTATGAAATAGTAATTAAAAAATGTGTAGATAGTTAAAAAAGAGAAACGCAACAGCATTCTTGTTATATTTTTACTTTTCATTCAAAGTTTCTTAATGCAACATCATTCTTTTTTAGATTGTTTGACGCACAATTTAAGATTCAAATAAACTGTATTCTTACAATTTCCTTCTACTAGAGTTTTGTCTGCGGTATGCGCAGAATGTTGGTTAATTATTTACCATAATAAGTTACTTTAGTGTGTAAATCATGTGATTGATTCATTTTGAAGTCTATTTTCATGGTTTAGTATTTGGTAAATTTGTATGTATGAAAACAATATGTTGTTGATAATCTCCCATGTATATTACTATTTTTTCACTAAAATAAAGGAATTCTATGATAGAGGTAGAATTTACTCCAATTTATCTCTCTAAAACAACAATCTCTAATTATAAAATAAAGAGGGTTTTGCAAAACCAACCTAAAAATTCAAGTCAAACACAAAACCAACCTCTTTTTTTTTGTCATTACTATTCACCATTAAAAAGACCAAACCCTCCTCATGTTTTTCAACTATTTACAAAATTGCTATTTTTATATAATATTTTATTAATTTCGAAAATGCCAAAAAACCTATTACACCCTAAACATTTCTCCTTATTTACAACAATGCCATTATCATCAATATCTCCAACCACCATGAACCACCATTGATGAGCTCTTAAAACTCAAGATATGAATTGTCAACCACTTATTTCACTTTCTAAACCAACAATACTTCATTTCCTCTCATTTCTTCTCTATTTTCATCTAAACAATCCTCATAACTCTCATTTTTATAAACACAAACTTCATAGTTTCGATTATATTTACAAGTGAATCGTAAAAGGTGCTTCTTTTGCTCATATTTGGATTCTGGACGGTGGAAAAGCTTGGAAACAAGCTTTAAACCGGTGTCAAGGTAATTATTTATATGCTTTTCGTCATATCTCTGATCTGTATCGCGAAAGTAGACTGTATTATATGTCTACACTTACGTGTAGACTTACGATGCAGTCTACTTGTCAACGCACAGGTTACTTTGCAATTGACCAAAATAAATTTTTTTGTAATGTAGACCTACAAGTACGTCAACGTCTTTACCTTTGAAACCAAAAACAAAAAAAATGGTAGACTTACTAAGAAATCTACATAAAAGAGGTTAGTTTTTCATTTGACCAAAATTTTGACTTACCATAGTAGACTTTCTTGGAAGTCTACACTTTGTAGACTGCTAGGAAAGTCTACTGAAGGTCAGTTTTGTATTCGACTAAAATGTTTAGAAACTGACTAAAACTTACTTTACGTGTAGACTTTATATGCGGTCTATAAATCTTAGGAAAAAAAAGTAGACTACATATAAAGTCTACTATTTTATGTTGGTCAATTGCAAAACTAACCTGTCGGGTTATAGTGTAGACTTTTACTGCAGTCTACAGTTATGTAGACATTTAGTTTTGTCTACTAGTAGATAGTCAACTTTGGTCAATTGCAAAACTAACCTCTTTCAAACAAATTTAAAAATGTAGACTGCATAGTAAGTCTACTTCTAAAAGTCAAACACTTAACGAATTATGGTCAATTGCAAAACTAACTTTTTAAAAAAGGTAGACTAACAAAGAAGTCTACTCGTATAAAATCACATATTTTTTTCAAATACAGAATATAGCCCGTGAATTTGGCAATTGCAAAAACTAACCTAGACGTAGACCTAATTTGCAGTCTACCTAATGTCAACTGAATAAAACATCTACACATTTGTAGACTGAATATGTAGTCTACCTAAAAAATTATATCAAAAGTGGATTTGTGCATTATTCATTAAGTTTTTTCAAAAATTTTTTTATGAAACTGTGTGTTAGTTAATCATAAGGGTCTTGAATGATTTTCAGAAGATAATCTGTTATAATTAGGAAGTTGTCAAACTTTTTGTTTGTCTATGTTGTTAGCTTAAAATTTGTAGACGTACTTGTAAGTCTATTATATAATTTTTGGTTTAACTATATTGTTTGCTAATAATTGTAGATGTACTTGTAAGTCTATTTTATAATTTTATCAAACATGAAATTTTGTTTGTTAATTATGTAAACCGTATTTTTATTTTTGCAGGAGATGGCTCAATTACTCGTTGTATACAGAGAATGAGTGGTGAAAAACTCTAGATGTGTTAGTGTTATGTGTCGAACTTATGAGTTGTCTTATTGATATGGATGTTCTATTATGTATTAGTGTCTCATTGCTTTGAGTTGTCTTCTATTGGATTTGTAGGTATTTAGTCTGTGTTGAACTTATAAACTATATTGTTGCTTTGGATGTTGTCTAATGTGATAAACTTATGTTATATTTTCCTCTGTCAAGTAGATTTCTTTGTAAATCTACAAGAAAGAAGACTAATAAGTAACAAGAATGGTCTGTCAAGTAGACTTATATACTTGACTTTATACTTGACAAGAAGCAATAGGATAACCAATAAAAAACTTTCATAAGAGCATGATTATCCCACAACCTCATTTTGGGTCTCTAAACAAAATTGTTTCAAACAAAATTGAAGTTCCATCTTCTTCACTGCTCCCAAGATTCCTCGTCTCACTCCAAGCTTTGCAATCTCCCTTGGTATCCCCATGTCTTCATGGTGAAACAAAATCACTTCACATGGACTTGTTACTCCATCGTCTCTTCTTGACTCCACTGCATAAAGTGATATATAACATCATTAAGCTATTTTATAATGTGGATCACAAACATTAAAACTTAATCAGTAATCAAGACTCTTGAGTTGACCAAGCAGACAGATGGGTGAGATAAAAAAGAACTTACAAGAAGTGTCTAGACATGTGAAAGGCTTGTCTTCTTTAACAGTAACAAGCTTGCTTACTCCAAAATCTGCAACTTTCAAATGCCCTGAATCATCTCTCAATATGTTTCTGCAAATATATAATTTTACCACTGTCAGAAAATATAAGAGACAAAACACCTATACGCTAATGTGGATAGTGTGTACTCACAAAGGTTCAAGATCTCGGTGGATAATAGGGTCTCCTTTAATCTCATGAAGGTAGCTCATTCCCCTATAAGAATCCAAAAGGTAAGAGACTCTTATAACCTCTAAGAACATTACAAACATGAGGAAGATACATACCTTGCGATGTCAAGGGCATATCTAACAGCAGTAGCTGGTTTTAGTTGTCCTTTCCTTTTGAGCAATTCACGCAAATCCCCCTGAAGAATGTATCATCAAATGAGATCTTGGTTTCGAGAAACAAAAGAAAAAAAAAGAATGTAGCAGAGTAAGTCATACCCTAGGCAAGTATTCAGTAACAATCATCATTGGATTGCTTTGAGTTACAGCACCAAGAAAATGAACAATGTTTGGATGCCTAAGCCTTTGGAGCAAAGCAAGCTCGTCATGGAACTTCCTCCTGCACGCACATAAACCAAAACGATTAGACTCTAAGACCTTATTACCATGATACCATCTACAAGATACTATTCCACTTACACTTGATCATGATCGCTTAAAACTTTATCATCAAGCTTTTTCACGGCAACTTGAATGCCACGCCACATTGCCATACAGTAAGTTCCCTGAATACAATAAGGTTCAGTAAAAGGAACTGAACACATAGTTAAGAGAGAGATCCATTAAAGACAAGGAAATGTTTTTAAACCTTTGTGATCTCTTTGCTTTGAGTGAAATCAAGCTCACTAGGATTAATTTCATATTCAGGAACTTCACAAGGAGTATTCACATGTATTGGAGCCATCTGAAACATACAAATGTATCAATAACAATGGCTTATTACAGCAAATAGATACAATCAAAACACCAACATAAAGTTCCAGCTAGATTCTTACCGGATGTTTAGCTCCATGCATCTCAAGAATCTTAATTACATCAAAATTCTTATGAAATATCGCATCTGCAAGTGGCTGTTTTCAACAAAAAAAAATATTAGATTTCTTCCACTACACAACAAAGCCAAAGATCTAAAAAAAAAGATTTTTTTGTTTCTTTCTTACAGTGCTTCCCCAACGATCTTTAGGATCAACTTCAGCTTCCCTATCAAGAAGAAGCTCAACAACATCCTTCAAACCCTGACAAGCCGCCACGTGTAGAGCTATCCGATCATCAATATCTCTGTAATTAGCATCGATCCCTCAATCAAGAAGCTCCTTGATCCCTTCAATGTCACCTTCATTAGACAAATACATAAGCCTCACACCACCATCTATCTCCTCTCCGTCCTCAAGCACTTCATCTACCGAGTGAACCGACGGCTCGAGATTCTTCCCCGGCGCCATCGAAGGTTACCTACCGATCGTAAAACGCGGCGTTTTGTAATCATCTTCCATAGTTTTCGATTCCTAAAACCCTTAAAGCTCCTCCGACCTTTGAGGAAAATCTTCAATCAAAGAAAAACCGGTTTACACAATCTGGTTAAGAGATCGAAGTGAAAAGCCGGTTTATATAGGTGTGTTGTGTGGTGCCGTAATGTAGAAGAGAAGAAAGCTTTGTCGGTTTTTAAAAAGTCGTCGGAGAAGAAGACGAAGGAGAGAAAGAGCCAGCTTGTGTGTTGAGCGTGTATGTGTCACGTGAACTTTGAAGCGCGTGAGAGGACAGTTTCTTTTTGGAAAGTAGACGTCATCTCTGTTGCCACCACGGTAAGAACGCGATGACGAAAATTAAATGAATAGATGATTCCGAGAGGAAGGTGGCTGGGTGACGAGGAGGAGATGAGGAGGAGACAAGGTAGAGATGGCTGAAGGATGGGAAAAGATAGTGGTGATGGTCGTGGTGGTGAATGGTGATTCCGAGAGGAAGGTGGATGGGTGTGAAAACGGAGTGGAAGAAGGTTCGCCGGAAATTGCCCCCTAAACCGCCTCAGATCTAAACGGCGTGATTAGGATTTTTTTTACCACAAAACCATAAAAAAGTATTTATACGCTGTGTAATTTTTTCTGTTAGGTTAAATTGGTTAATGTAAACTGAAATAGACATCTATATATAAGTAAACTTTACTGTAAGTCTACTATACCCTAAATATTGGGGCCAATATGGAAAAATAGGCTCCAAAATTCATTTTCACTTCCCGCTTAGTTAATTTGAATTTTAAAATAATTTATTTTGGTAAACACAAATTAACGTAAACTGAAATAGACGTCTACATATAAGTAGACTTTACTGTAAATCTACTATACCCTAAATATTGGCGCCAATATGGAAAAATAGGCTCCAAAATTCATTTTCACTTCCCGCTTAGTTAATTCTAATTTTAAAATAATTTATTTTGGTAAACACAAATTAACATAGATTGAAATAGACGTCTACATATAAGTAGACTTAATTGTAAGTCTACTATACCCTAAACCAGAAATCTCAAACCCTAAACCCCAAATCTCAAATCCTAAACGTTTGATTGATTATAAAAAAATCTTAGTCATTGTACCAAATATCATATATACAAAATAAAACTACTCAACATTAAATATGCGATTTTGAATCATTAAAACAAAATAATTCTAAATCTAGAATCTAACATTAAGAATCTAACTCTAAAAGACATAACATGTTAGAACCTTTGGTTGCTAAACCATTAACATTGTCTACCACATAGTTCCCAAATCAATATACATTCTTTTAAATTGTTCAATTATAAGAAAATTTAATTTATATACCTCATATTATCCTTTAAATTGATGATTTATTAAAAAATTTACCAAAAATATTTTTTTTTACATTTTTAAAATTAAATTATTTGATTAAATTAAGATGTAGACTAAATAATAAGTCTACATTAGTCTACACAGTAGACGTTATTGTAAGTCTACCTAGTTGTAGACTTCTTTCTCAAAGTGTAGACCTACGAAGGACAGAATCGTAAAATATATTCTACGTTTTTTGTTTGTTCATAAGGGTTAAATAGTAGTTTTAACACTCATTTAGGTTGGGTTTGCAATTGATTGAATATAGGGTATACCTAGAGGGTTAAAATGAATATTTGAGTTGGTTTTGACAATTCTCCCTAAAATAAAAGATAGATAATTGATTTTTTTTTTCCTTTTTATAGAGGGGAATATATCAATTTCTATTTTAAATGAAGAAATAGAGTTGAATAGAAGTGAAATTACATTTAAATGCTATTATGGAGACTAATATATGGAAGGAGTGGAGATGCTCTTAAACAGAGAAGTTTGTCATGATTAAGGTGTTATGGTTCTTTAGTTTGACTAATCTACGTCTAACATTTTTTTTATTGTTTGAATGATTCTATGTTTTGATATGTATCTCTCCCACATATTATTTAAATATTTATTTTTGAGTTCATCCTCTAGGGTGAACTTCTAGTTTCACCAACTAATATGATTATATTATTATATATTTAATATTTTAAAAATAAAATAAAATATTGTCAAAATTTTTTTTATGTTTTTAAAATAAAATAGTAAAAGTTACAAAAAATCATTTTTTAAAACTTTTTTGGCGCCGTCAGCAAAACTCTAAATCCTAAAACCTTGTATAAATCCTACTCCCTAAATTAAAAACACTAAATACTAAATCTTAAAAACATTAAACCCTTGAATAAATTTTAAACCATAAATTTTAAACCTTAGGATCTATGGTTTATCCAAGGGTTTAGAATTTCGTGTTTAGTATTTAAGATTTATTATTTTGCTGACGGCGTTAAAAATATTTTACATTTTAATTATTTTTAGGGTATAGGGGTTAGGATTAAGGGTTTAGTGTCTTTAAAATTTAGTGTATAGTGTTTTTGATTTAGTGTTTAAGATTTATCCAAGATTTTATGGTTTACCTAAGGATTTATAATTTATCCAACGATTTAGGGTTTGGGATATATGGTTTAGTGTTTTACTGACAGCAGTAAAAATGTTAAAAGAAAAATATAAAATAATTTTTTTTGCAACTATTTCTATTTTTTTCTTTTTTTTAAGTTTCTAAGGTTTCTGTTTTAGTTTTGTATTGAATTTAATTGACAGACTTTATTCTTAATAGGTATTAATAATGAGTATTTTTTTCTATTTACGGTTAACTTTGATTTGATGGTGTTCTCATAAACTTTTTATATTTTCAAAGTTTTTGTTTCAGTTTTTGTATTAGATTTAGTTTACATAGTTTATTTTTTTCATAGTCACCACCATTTATGTTTTAAATCATTATTTCTCTTAAAAGAACTAAACTAAGGAAACAGATTAAACTGAACTGCAACAGAAACCAAACCAAATACAAACCGAACCGAATACAAACCGTACTGAAACCGATCCAAACCAAACTAATTATGGTGTACTTCAGTTAGAAAATTTCTAGGACCGAATTAACCAAAACGAACCGAACTCAACCAAACCGATACTTGATTTACATGGGATTGTAGTTCAATTGGTCAGAGCACCGCCCTGTCAAGGCGGAAGCTGCGGGTTCGAGCCAGTATAGCAGGTAACCAACCTTCTTCCCTTTATGGTCTTGCTTTGATTTCACTCAGAAAAGAAGAAAATGATAGGATCTTGATTCTGTCAAAAAGTGAGTCAGAGGAACTCCAAATAACCAGAGTGCCCACCCCTACCATAAACAAATCCAATCTATGTCTATTTTCCATGAATAATAGATCAGAGTTTCTAAATTTTTTTTTTAAAGAACAACCAAACAAATAAGGTGAAGGGCCTAAAGAGTTAATTACATAAAGCACAAAGAGAAATGTGTGAAACTGTGACACTTCTTAATTTCTCTTATATAAACCAAAGATTCACGGGAGAGAATAAGAGATTGATGTTATTGAGGATGAACAATACGAAGGGGACCAAAAGTATGAGATTTTGCATTTTTCTCATTGGCTTACAGATTTGAAATATCGGTTCATGAAAAACAAAACTACGAATGTTTAACACACCTTGTTCTTGTTTACCTATGCGGGATGGAGACGTGTTGTCGTTAGACAATCTTATATTCTCTAGCAATCGTTTGTAAACTAAATGTCTATGATTTGTGGGAATGTATAATAATTTTATTAATGGGTTGATGATAGCAAACATATAATGATTTAAATGATGAACTACTTGTGAAAAACTAAAGGCATCCATAAACTTTTTGCGCACCATTCCTTACCTTCAAGAAGTGGAGTAAGAAAAGACACAACAGCACTCTTGAACTAAGGTTTGGGCAGTAAGCAACAAGAGAAAAAATATCGTACCTTAATACCAAAAGCAAGGGAATCCTGAGAGCAGTAAAGCCAGTCCAAAGTAAAGTATTTGAAGCAATATGCAAAGACACGTTCAAAACCTTGGTCAATGCACTGGTTTGGATGTATGTATCAATGCCTCGTAGATTATAAGTGTATGTCGAAATCTAATTGACTTTGGGAACCTTAATGTGCATATTCAAGTAATAGAAGTACCTTTTTATTTTTTACTCTATTCAAAACTCAAAATTAGTCTAAAGCTAAAAACATTTCATTAGCTAAATCTATTACAAATTGATATATAGGCCAAGCTGTCATTCAGTTCAGCAATCTAATCGTACCACACAAAGTGATGCACTTCAACATTACAACAGCAGATGCAAAAGGCTATTTTCAGTATAAAAAAAAAAGAGGGAAGATTATATTACAATTAATAAAGCATCTTCTGAAAATGATACATCAGATTCTTTAGTGTAAGCAATATGGGAAGTAGAATGAGAATTCGGCCAAAAAAAGCACCAACTTTGCACGAATTGCCAAAAGAAATATGTACTCGAGCCTGGCCAAAAGAAACATGAACTTTTGTTGATTTTATTAGTTTATTAAGAAACTTACGATTGACTCGCCATTTTAACACATCGTTAACGAGTAGTTAAGACGGTGTTAATTCGGACGTTAATTGTTGACGTTAGGATAAAACGACGTTGTTTTCAATTGAGATGAAACGACGTCGTTTTAAGCGATTTGAAAATAAAAGACGTAGACCCCTGGATTCGAACACAAGTTGATCAGATCAAATGGCAAGGTAGTTTACCACTGGACTAATGACACATTCAATGTATCTACTAACACATTTATTTATATTAAGTACTGGTTGAATATAAAAAAAAATTCTATAAAAACTTTTAAAAAATCTTTAAAATTTCAAAAAAATGAAAATAAAGAATTTCTATCAAATTAATTTTGAAATTAAAATTAAAATAATTTCCTTTAAAAAAAATCAAACGGGAATTTATAAAATTTTATTTTTCTTTCAATGTATCTATTAACACATTTATTTATATTTGGTAGTGATTGAATATTAAAAAATTCTATAAAAACTTTAAAAAATCTATAAAATTTCACAAAAATGAAAAAAAGAATTTTTTTATAAAATTAATTTTAAAATTAAAATAAAATTTTGGAAGATTTTTGATTTTCTTAAAGAAAAATAAAAGTTTATTTTAATTTAAGAAAATCAAAAATCTTCCAAAATTTTATTTTAATTTTGAAATTAATTTTATAAAAATAAATCTTTATTTTTCATTTTTTGAAATTGTAAAGATTTTTAAAAGTTTTTCTAGAATTTTTTTATATTCAACTAGTACCAAATATAAGTAAATATATTAATAGATACATTGAAAGAAAAATAAATTTTTATAAGTTCCGTCTGATTTTTTTTTAAAAAATAAAATTTTCTTTTAATTTTAGTTTCAAAATTAATTTTATAAAAAAATTCTTTATTTTTCATTTTTTTGAAATTTTGAAGATTTTTTAAAAGTATTTATAGAATTTTTTTTTTATATTCAATCAGTACCAAATATAAGTAAATGTGTTAGTAGATACATTAAATGTGCCACTAGCCCTGTGGTAAATTACCTTGTCATTTCATCCAATCAACTCAGGTTCGGATCCAGGAGTCTATGGCTTTTTATTTTTTCAAATCGCTTGACGTCGTTTCATCCTAACGTCAACAATTAACGATGTTAATTTTTTATGTTAAATTTTCTGACGGCGTGCCAAATTGGCAAGTCAACAAAAACATTGTTAATTACTTTAAAGTAAATGAAAAGTTTATGTTTTTTTATCAGCCCAAAAGTTCAGGTTTCTTTTGGCAATTTGTGCAAAGTTGGTATTTTTTTTGGCCGAATTCTCTAAGTAGAATAGCAGATAATGCATGGTTCTTTTTCCAGACCAGAGCCAAATCTTTGGTCATAAAGGCATCTTACGTTTTGACCTGATTGGTGGGCTGTTGCAACTTGCAAGTGAAGAAACCGTAGTACGGCTGTTCGACTTTCAGACGATCCATCCATTTATTTTCAGCTTGTTGCAAAGAAGAGATCTTTTGGCACTCTTGACTCTTGAGCTCTGTTTTAGATCCACACAAATACTTTGAGTGTATAAGATGTGAGTCCAAAAGTAGGCAATGGTAGGTTTATGGATGGTTCCCTCTCACTACAACCCCCAAAACCTGCTTAACAAATAGATAACATTGTAAGAGATCCTGCTAGGTCATGACAATCATAGACATATTATCTTGAGGACATCAAAAGCATAGGTTACTACTTACCTTGAGGAGGGGTTGTTTAGAGAGTGGAACGTTAGAAAACAGGCATCAACGTTTTGTAGTGTTAGACCAACATGTATTTGATAACTACATATTACCAAATTAAAAGTTTCCGTTTCAAGTCCATCCATATATATATTTCAAAGATAACGACCTAAAGCCCCAGAGAAGGTACGCATGAAACTTACCATGACAGTGACCAAAAGCAGCTCCAATCTTATTCCTCCTATCCACCTTTATTCTAGTATACATACAAAAAAAAAATTGTAAAGCTACTTCATCCAGCTTTTTAATACAGTCACAGACTCCATGTTAAATCAGGAAAATCTAACACAAATTAAGCATACTTGAAACCTAACCTTGTTCATTACATTACGTTGGAAAGCTGTGGATGGGACACAAGTGAATCTCTCCTCAACCTCTAATTCAGACCTCTTTCTCGTTTTATGTGAAATTTCTTGTTGGTCGGTTTAAATTTAAATTACTTATAACCTCAATCCTTCGAGAACAAACACATATTCTGTTGAGATAACATAAGAGATGGAAAAAATCGATTTCAATTTTCGTCATAGAATTGAACAATGAAATTGGTTTTACAGAGTTCGATGTTGTGTACTTGTGTAATGATATTCTTTAAAGGTTAGAATGGAAGATGATCACCTCCTACGAATTTGGGACTGATGTTCGTTGCAACGATGACCTCAGACTCCACACCCAGCCTCTCTGATTTTGTACACTATGAAACTTTTAAACAGTACTGAATCCAATAAAAAAAAAAGAAAGCTGAAACAATTAGCCAAAACTCAAATTCATAGTCATGCTAGAAAAATCACAAAACCAGAATAAAACTAGAACAAGCATTCAATCGACCTTCCAGTGAGAGGAGTGGGTTAATCATGCAAAAGCTTGGAGTTAAGCATGTATTAATGGAAGGTTGAGACGTTATGACGAGAGGCAATTCCTCTCATGCCCCTATTTCTCATTCTCTAATCTTTCTAGGACACATTTCTTCTTTTAATTTTATATGTAAAAAAAAAATCATAAAATTAAACTGGAAACGTGAATATTTTTTATTTGATTTATAGAATTTGATAAATATATTTAAAAATTCAAAAAAAAAAAATTTCATATTTTCACGAAAATCATCAAAATATGACTAAAACGATTTTAAAATATACTTTTCGAAATTTGATCACTATAGAATTTAAATATCTGTCCTAAAGGTTCACTAATCCATAGGGGGGGGGGTTTGTTTAGTTTTGAACACCGGGAATGATTTAATTGGAAGTTTGGGTTTTGATCAAAACAAAGAATTATGAAATAGGGGTTTAAGAGATCTTGTGAGCCCATAAGAGATCAGCTTTAAAAAAATAGGGGCATGAGAGAAGATGCCTCTTATGACGATAAAAGAGGCTATCCAGTTAATGGAAATTTTCGTTGTTTTTCTTCGAATGTGAAGGCAAGAAGACGAATGGGAAAACCTAAAATTTCATTGGGCTTTCAATTTTTTTTTTTTTTAAAAGCCCTTCTGCCTGAGTCAATGGCTCAGATGCCCTTCTACAAAAAAAATTAAATCACTTATACCCTCCACTAATCTTCATACCCTTCACCATTTTATGAAAATCCCAAATAAATCATTCTCAAGTGATCAAAACTAAACAAACCCCCCCCCCTTATGGATCAGTGAACCCATGGGTAAATCTTTAAATTCTATATGTTTCAAATTCGAAAAAAAAAATATTTTAAAATCGTTTTTTATCATATTTTGATGATTTTCGGAAAAATATGAAAAATAGCTTTTTGATTTTTGAAATATTTTTATAAAACTCTATAAATCAAATAAAAAATATTGACGTTTTCAGTTTAATTTTATGATTTTTCGTTTGACAAATAAAATTAAAAGAAAAAAGTGAGGACATTTGAGCTTTAAACATTTCAAATAAGGGCACTTGAGGCAATTACTCCTTCCGCCTCGTCGTAATTAAAGATCAGTCCAAGCGAAGGCTTCAAATAGAAAAGAAATCCAAGAAAAGAAATCCAAGGTGACAAAAAAAAATATTCTCATTGGTCGATTATTTTTTCTATATAGACAATCTATCTAAAGTTTATATTGTACTTTTAACTAGGTGTTTTGCCCGCACATGCGGGCATAATTTTCGTAAAATTTATTATTAGTTTAGATTTTATTAATTCAAACCAATATAATAAGTTATGATTTATGTTTCCAAATTAATTATAAATGACGACACTCACATAAAAAATATTGTTAAAATATATTTTTACAAATGTGTTGCTTTAATTTATTTTAATTATAATTTTTGCTATCTTAATTTTTTATTTCTATAATAAAAATATATTTTCAAAATAACAATATAATACGTACGAATTATCTTATTTTTTCTAGATCTATTATTATTAGTATACATTAGTTTTATTATTTAACAAATTATATAGTAAATTATTAAAATATGATAAATAAGAAAAATATAAAACCATGGAGAAGTTAATAAATCAGCATTGCTTTCTTTATATTTAACTATTAATATTTTTAATTTAATTTTTAATTTCCATGATAAAAATATATTTTAAAGATAACAATATAATACATAAGAATTATCTTATTTTTTAAAAGTATAATATTATTAATAGAAATTCGTTTTATTATATGATAAATTATTAATAAAATTATTAAAAATATAACAAATAAGCAAAATTACAAAAATCATGGAGAAGTTACAAATCAATCAGTAAATTCACTTAAATTTTATAATAGAAAAATATATTTTAAGATAACAATTTAATACAACATAATTAACATATTTTCTAAAATATAATGTTATTAATATAATTTTTTTATTAAATATTAATTGTATATAAAATTATTTAAATAAGGTAACTCTATATAATATTATTAATATAAATTCGTTTTTATTAAATAATAAATTGTATATGAAATTATTTAAATAAGGTAAATAAAAAAAATTACCTAAAATCAAGGAGAAGTTGACAACTAAGCAAATTTACTTCTTATATAATAGTATAGATACTTGTTTGATTATCTCATGTGGTGTCCAACAAAAAAAAACGCAACACATGTGCTCGAACCTAGAATGGGTGGGCACACTTTAGCTTTCAAGACCAAATTAGCTACACATTTATCTTTGTTGAAGAAGAAATTGCCTCAACTAACACTTTCATAATACCCATATTTCATCTTTACATTAATTACATTTACCCTTGATTGTAAGAAGGTAAATAGACACTTATAATCCTTGGATTAACTATTTCTAAACCTTTTTTCTTAAATTTGAGGGGGGAGGGGGTTTAGAGTACAATGGTTAGACTTTTAATAAAAATTAAAAAAAAAAAATAGTTTCAAAAAGTATTTGTGAATTTGAAAAAACAAATAATGAATTTTTAAAAAAAAATTCGACAAAAAAATTCAAAGAAAAATAAAAATAAAATTTTCGTATTTGAAAAGTATACTTCCAAAGTTTTAAAAAATATTTTTTTATTTTATTTATTTAAATAATTATTTATATTTATAAATAAAGGGTACAATAGTCGTTTTTTCTTAATGAAGTCTTATAGTTAGTTATTTTTGAAATGTCTATTTAGAGAAGGTAAACATGGAAGGCAAAAGTGAAATTTTCCCTATTTAAAGCCTAGTTCTAGTTACAAATAGTTTTATCTTAAAGTTTTTTAATTTTATTTTTGTCAACTTTTCATTTTATTAATATGAAAACCCATAGAACATTACAAGACGGATTGGAAACTTAAAAACAAACAGAAGCCCAATAAGGGATTACACAAAGCACCGACTCAGTTTTGACTCAGTTTTTACACTTATGAATGTTTAGAGTCTTTCTAGTGACACGTTTAATGCCACACGTCAGTCATGCCAAAGCTCCGACTCCTTTGCCGCCGCAAAGCTTCTCTGCCCATCGCCGAACAAGGAGCTACTCTGGCGTTAAGCTCTGAATCGCTATGAATCCCTACCTATCTTCTCAGCCACGTGTTGCATCATCATCTCCAGTAAATATTCCGAATTACCTTTCCCTCCACTGAGGAGAACGTTAATACATACACAAACATCAAGGCTTTGTCTTCCAATCCCATCTCTAGCTACTTCTCTGTTCTTGTTACGATTTGAACTCGTATACTTCTCTGTCGCTTTCAGTTTGATGGTTGTTGATTAGCGATTAAACGTAAATGCAAAGAGAGCTTGTTTGCCCAGTTCGCTTTCGCTACATCTGGGGGAGGCTCTTACTTTCTAATCCAGTAGGATTTGTATTGCAATTTACAATATAAGCTCGTACAAGATTCTATCAAACATGAACTTCGAATCTTGTTGTTTCAGGAATGGATCTTATCTCACGATGAAGAGAGCTCAAAACAAGCTGCCGGAAAGCACCTCTGCAACATAGCACCCGCCGGAGAATCACCACAGAAGACGTTTGCTTTTCTCTTTGCTTCGACTTACTACTTCGGAGAAGAAACCACCGACTCTCTTTCCTACCTTTCAGACCTCTCAGATTCTGAAGAACTTCTGATCTGATCAAATCTGCAACCACAATTCAGGTAGACCTTTTCAACCTGGACCTTCTTTTTCACAAACCGACTCAGATCTCCACATGCATGTCGATACTTTCGACTCCTTGAGTAGATCTGAAACGTTTCAGTAATACTAAGCAAAAATCTTTCATTTTCCCGAGATTTGCAGGATTAAAAGATTCAACCAATTGACAGAGACGTTTACCCTTCAAACCACATCTCAAAAGGTAAACATTTCTTCAAACATTTCCTTTCAAAGTCTTTTAAACTCTGGATGTTTTATTAACCACTCATCTGTTTTTTTCTTCTTTGTGAGACTAAGAAGTAAACATCCTCTCAGACGACCACACAACCTTTACCTTCCAACTCGCGACTAATGTAAAGATCACCCCTTTGTTTTACCGATTCATTCCAGTAGATAAACTCAAACCTCTTTAACTAACCCACTGTCTCTGATCTTTGCTGCGAGGTACCGAATCGGAAAAGATCCTCAGCAACAACCACAAGCGCTCAGCTTTGCCTGCAGACCTTGATTGACACCGGAGCCTTCTCTGATGTCTTCCTAGGTACGCATTTTCGTTAGGATATCGGAAAGATTTAGGCTAGTATGAACTTTCACAACTGATACACTTCCATCTGGAATAACATGTCTTCCTACCATGGCGTACATCAAACTGCCAACAACGCTTGCGTACGGAACATCAACCATGAATTTTGCTTCTATTTATGTTTCCTTTTCATCTAAGCTCTTCAATCTGAATTGAGATCCCATAGGAGTAGTTACAGCTCTGCAATATGTCATGTTGAAGTTTGAGAGTACCCATTCAAAGTATTTTCCCTGAGATTGTTTCAGAGTACCAACTTTCTTATCTCTGATTATATCCATTCCTAGAATTCTTGTAGCAGCTCCAAGATCCTTCATCTCTAATTCACTACTCAGTCTAGCTTTCAGTTCCTTGATACTCCCATATCCTTAGATACCACCAGCATATCATCAACATATAGTAGTAGATAGACCCTTGAAGACATTTCTGCCCCACTGATGTAGACACATTGATCATAAAGACTCCTTCTGAATCCATGTTCTTTCATGAACCCATTAAACCGCTTATTCCACTGCCTTGGTGACTGCTTAAGACCATATAAAGACTTCTTTAGCAAACAAACCATGTCTTCTTTTCCTTTAGCAATGGAAACTCTTAGGTTGTTCCATATAAATTTCCTCCTCTGGAGTTCTATTGAAGAAAGCCGTTTTAACATCTAGTTGCTCTAGATATAACTTTTCATTAACCACCAGTGATAGGATAAACCTGATAAAAACATGTTTTACAAGCGGAGCAAACACCTCGTTATAGTCTATTCCTTCGACCTGTGAGTAATCCTTAGAAACTAATCTGCCTTTAAACCGTGGATCCTCAGCTCCTAGAATTCTTGGTTTCTTCTTGTATACCACTTACAACCGATAACCCTCTTCTTAGTAGGCCTTTTCACCAAATCCCAAGTCTTATTTCTGTCAAGTGAATCCATTTCTTCCTCACTGGCTGATCTCCACTGCTTTCTTTCCTTAGACCTCATAGCTTCCTGATAGAACTTAGGTTCACTGAAGTTCGGAGTTTTCAAGGCTCCTAAGACAAATGTTGTAGTATAAGAGATTGTCAAACCAATTCTAAGGGATTTTAAAGCACTGAGAATGCAAGTACTCACTTAATCTAAGTTCAAACGAATTAAAGATGGTTTTAAACTATAACTAAAAATAAAATAAAAAGCGACAATTAAAATAACTTCCTTGATTAAGAGAAAGGAGAACTCATGGGAGTAGGGATTAGACCTTGGGTGATCAAACTTCGAACTAAGGATGGCAAATGATCAATTAAACTATCAACCTTAAGCCTAGACAAATTTCTAAGCAAGCTCTATGTCTAGATGAATGCTCATTTACTAACATAACTCAAACATCAAATGTATTCGGTTGAATGTTATAAAAGTAATCTTTAAGAACAATTCTATTAGTCATCTTAACACCGTTAACAACAAATGTCTTTGGTAAAGTATGTTAAAAGCTTAGGAGAGTTGGCTCAGACATTTCATCGAACACCTTGTGAGGTGGGAAATGCCTAAAACTCAACCTTTGAGAGGCCAACCCAAAAGATGCATTAAGAATACTTTACTAGCAAGGAATAAGAGAAATCTACACTAAACATCCCAGATTTAGTCAAATCACCCTTAATCTCCCTATCCCATGAATTCAAAGGTGGATTACTCATTAATCTTCATGATTCCTCTTAAACCCATACTGGATTCAAGCTTAATCATATAAAGATAAGTAGATAATGCAATGAAAGAAACAAGATCACAAGAACAATGAAGAATGATTCATAGAAATCAACTTTTTCAAGAAGTTTTTGTGTTTTCTCTTCCAATCCAAGATTTCTGCCTGGTACGCTACAAAATGGTACTTAAACTTACGTTTAGGAAGTGTAAAAACATAAAACAAATTACCAAAAGGTCCCTGAACTAACACAAGTTTCGACCAAACAAATACGCAGAGCGACCTCGACATGTCGCTCCAAGACGTCGCTCTGGAGCTGGAGCGACCTAGGGTCGTCGCTCCAGGGACTGTTTCGGCTTCCAGATTTGATAAAAAGGCGAGCGACCTAGGTGCCTCGCTCCGGGAGGTCGCTCTGGCTGGGAGCAACCTATGGACGTCGCTCCAGGACGTCACTCTGGATGGGAGCGATCTATGGACGTCGCTCCAGAACGTCGCTCTAGGACCTCCTCCTGCAACCGAGTGTCAAACGGCCAAGCGACCATGACGTCTCGCTCTGGGGGTCGCTCTGGCTTGGGAGCGACGTCATGGGGTCGCTCTGGAACGTCACTCCCTCCCTACTCGTCCAATGATCACTTCAAACTCCGCTTTTGGACCTCAAATGCATCCAATCACCTCCAAGAACTCCAAGGAAACTCCAATACCTGATAAGAACTCATGTATGAAAAATGCAACCTAGAAATGACTAAATCCTAGTATATATGATCAAAATGCATATGGATGAATGGATAAAACAATGGAAATATGCAAGACATCAACTCCCCCAAACTTGTTCATTACTTGTCCACAAGTTTTTTCAGATGGGAAGAAATCGTCTATTGAGGGTATTCTTATGGTTTTCTGAGAGTTTGCTACGATTTCAGGGCTTCATATAAGTTTGGAGAAGTTTACTCTTTATCTTGCTGGAGTTAAAGACGAGGATAATGAGGCTATTATGGATCAATTTCCCTTTGAGGCTGGATCTCTCCCAGTCCGCTATCTTGGGTTACCCCTTCTTACTAAGAGGATGAGTATTACTGATTATAGTCCTTTGATTGCTCGTATTCGCAGTAGAATTTCTTCTTGGACAGTAAGACAGCTCTCTTTCGCTGGTAGACTTCAGCTCATTGGTTATGTCCTTTATAGCATTGTTAATTTCTGGATGTCTGCGTATAGGTTACCTAATCAATGCATTCAAGAAATTAATAGTATATGTGCAGCTTTTCTCTGGTCAGGTCCAGCTCTTTCCACTCATAAAGCTAAGGTCTCGTGGTTTGATGTGTGCAAGCCGAAAGAAGAAGGTGGTCTTGGTATAAAGAATTTATTGGAAGCTAATAAGGTTGCTTGTTTGAAACTCATTTGGCGTGTTCTTACTGGTAGACCCTCTCTTTGGGTTCACTGGGTCTGGAAATACTTAATTAGAAAGGGATCTTATTGGAGTATAAAAGAAACAACTTGTTTAGGGTCTTGGATGTGGAAGAAGTTGATTAAGTTAAGACCTTTGGTTGAGTGTTTGTTAAGGAAGCAGGTTAATAGTGGCTCCACCACCTATTTCCTGTTTGATATTTGGTCTCCTCTTGGAAAACTGATTGATTTGTTGGTGATAGAGGTCCGATATGTCTTGGCATACCTATCAACTGTACTGTGGAAAGGGCTATCCAGCTTTATAGACCTAAGAGGCACAGAGTTTCTGCTCTTCAGCTAATTGATCAGGAAATTGTGTCGCTCCGAAGAAGAGGACTTAACCATGAGGATGATGTTTGTCTCTGGAAAAGGGATAATGGTGAGTTCAGAGAAGGTTTTTCCACCTCTCAGACTTGGAACATTATTAGAGACAAATCTCCTAAAGCTGTATGGTGGAAAGGAGTTTGGTTTAAAGGTAACACTCCGAGATTTGCTTTCTTTACTTGGATTGCTATTCAAGACCGCTTAGCGACTGGAGATCGAATCTTAAAGTGGAATTCTCTGGCTGTAACTACTTGTTGGTTGTGTAAAATGGAGATTGAGACTCGCGATCATCTGTTCTTCAGCTGTCCTTACTCTAAAGAGGTGTGGCTGAGTATTATTAAGAACCTGGCTGGTAATCAAAGGGTTTGTGATTGGTATATGGTGGTTAATATTGCTGTGAATGGTCTTCATGACCGGATCTTGACCTTCTTATTTCGTTATAGTTTTCAGGCTGTAGCTTATGCTTTATGGTATGAAAGAAACTTGAGGAGAGTGGAGAATACCCAGGAACCTTCTTCTCGCCTTATTGCTAACCTTGATAAGTTGATTAGAAACAGGATTAGTTCTCTTCAGAGGAAGAATGGGAGCTTATTTGATAAAGCTATGGAGGCTTGGTTTAGCTTAGTGTGACGCTTGGTGGTCTCGAGGTCGTTTCTCGGTGATCTCTGGTCTTTCTCTTTGGGTTTCTGAAGCAGTATGTTGAGAGTTTCTGAGAGTTGGGCGGTCGGTCTCCTCGTAGTCTCCTGGTTTTGAGTTGGATTGCGGGTTTTTTTTCTTCTGGTTTTCTGGACTTCAGCTTTGCATCATTTCCTTTCCCCTGGTTATAGGATAATTACTCTTTCCTTATTAGAGTTTTGTCCCATTTGGGTTTTCTCTTATAAGGTTTTAATGAGGATTATCTTATAACCCTTACATTTGCTTGACTTGTTCCATATGGTTGAGCATGAGGGGGAGGGGTGATTGATGTTTTGAGTTTGTTTTGGTTTTCTTTGAGTTGTATTTTTTTGTTGTTTTGTTCTCTTTTGATCAAGGTTTCACTAGTTGTAAAATGGTTTTTTTTTGGTTGAATAAATTTAAAATTCTTTCAAAAAAAAAAAAAGAACTTTCTATAACTCAACTTAACATCCTAAAGAGACGTAGCAAATAGCATGAACACACTCTCTTATTATACTCTAGCTTCTTTAGGCCTATCAACACACTCTTATGCCTTTAAGCAAGGTGCAAAACTCTTCAATTTACAAGTTCTTTAAACCAGCTCTCACATTAGTTCACACACACACACACACAAGGTGAATTCTCACAAATGGGCACATGATCTCTATCATTTGGCTAGGCAAGCAAATGGTCTAATGAGAATGAAAGAGAGGGTTCAAATGCATCATTTTTTTAGTGACTATCACTCAAGAACAAGAAGTTTGATCATTCTGCAAAATTTATCTAAAACTAGAGGCAACTCATGCATACATAGTCTTATTCTCATCATTCTACCCTTTTCCTAAGTGATCACAAGTTCTAACCTTCTTTCACCATCCCATGATCCCAAATAACCTTTACTCACATCACTCACCCAATGAACAAGTTTCTTTCTCTCTTTTTCTTTTCTTCTTATTGATTTACACCACCAACTGGGGACTCTTCACACACTTTCTACTTCTTAGCTCTAACTTTTCTTCTTTTTCTCTTTTTTTTTTGGTAAGGTTTTCTTTTAGCTACAATCTAGAGCTTCTCTTCATTTGTTTTGGTCCTTAGTGACTTTCTTTCTTTTCTCAAAATACACTTTATCTCAACTTTCTCATAATCTCTCATCCAAAACCCAAGATGTTAACTTTTAGAACACATAAACCCACTCACCATCCTAGATGCTAGCTCAAAAGAGGTTCCTATGCTAGCAAGAGATGAGAACAATCCTATGTAGCCTCCAATACTCTCAAGATTTTGTACATGACAAGCTATCAAAAGAGGCATCACTCATGAAAATCAAATATTTGGTCTCAAAAGAATGGCTTGGGTTCAAATTAAGGGTGTGGAGTACCATTTGGGTTAACAAAAGAGTGGTAGAATTTAATAAGATAACCCAAATGTGTATGAGATCCATGATCAAATACACAAGTGCCCATATGCAAGAGAGATTTTCATTAAGCCAAATTTCAGATTGGAGCTGGTTTCAAGAACAAAGTCAATTTCAAGCAAGCAAACATGTTTCAAGAAGAGTTTTCAAGGCTCGAAGCCTGCAAGGCTTTCAAGAGATGCTCAAGCTACTTGATATTTCTAACTAGGGAGTCACTTTGAGCTCTTGACAAGTGTTCTTTACAAGGTGTTTTAAAATCATTGCTCCCAATGCAAGTGAATGCAAACTATATGCTCTAGACTCTCCTAGAAATGCAAGTGATGTAACCTAAATGATTTTTTTGTATTTTCAAATTTTCAAATTTGTGATTTTTCTATGCCAATAAGTATGTACAATGCAGTACATGAGACTCATGACAAGAGAACAATACAAAACACAATGTGAGATCGTAAACTCTCCCCCAAACTTACTTCACACAGTCTCTTATGTGAGAGTAAACTTGGAAGATAGATCAAAAGAGAGATAAAATATGAATGAACTAAACATTTACAAAGGTAAGGATGCACTTACTTGGAGTTTGCTTGATGAGAGAAGGGAATGAGGATGGATGGAATGTTGTGACCTTGGAATACTGGGCATGACCTTTGGGAAGTTTATGATTTCCCCAGAAATTTGCCCTTAATCTTATTCAAACATATTAAAACAAAAGAAAAGATACATATATAAATATATATAGGATAATCATGGGACTTCCTCCCAAGTGAGCTTGTTTTAAGTCACTAGCTTGACTACCTTTTCTTTTAGTTAGTGAGAAGGAGGGTCCTTCCCACCCTCAAGAGTGATGGTGAGGACATGGAAGAGAAGCTCTTGAAGCTTGGTTGGATCATCTTGGAGTTGAGGTAGAGGTTGAGGTTCTTTCATTATCTTCTTCTTGTCATGAGCAGCCTTTGTTGCTCCACTCACCCCCTTCTTCTTAGCACTTTCCAAGTGATGTACACACAACTCTTGTGAAGACTCGCCAGCAAGATCATCTTTCTCAGTTACAGCCACTTCAGCTTGGGTCTTATCAATGGATGTGTCTTCACAAGTGATTGTTCCACAATACCCAACATCCATTGGAGACTGGATTGGGTAAGAGACAGCCTTGTTCACATTGAGGAGTGTGACCTTCTTGTTTGGGAAGTTAATACATGCTCCAACTGTTGTGAGAAATGGAGTGCCAAAGATCAAAAGAACTCTCTTCTCAGTTGCCATATTCAAGATTGTGAGGTCTATAGGGATTGTGCATGCTCTAATCTTCAAAGGGAAGTCCTTGATGAGGCCAATGGGGGTTGTAGAAGATGAATCCCCAAACATGAGAGAAGATGTGTTTGGCTCCATGCTTTCAATACCAATACTCTTCACCATTTCCATTGATATCACATTGACATTAGCACCACTATCTACAAGAGCATCATTCATGGTGATTTTACCAAGGGAGCAAGACAGTGTGAATTTCCCTTGTGACTCTAGCTTAGGGAGAGAATTTGGTGGGACTTGTTGATCAATCAGTGTAGAGATGTCAAGAAGCTCTGCTACTTTTTCTTCTTGATCTAGAATGCCCTTGATGAGCATCATTTGGACATAGTCATATTGCATTGTATTAAGCTCTGGAATTTTAACTCCAACAAAACTCAAGTCTTTCCTGAACTTGGAGATCACCTTCTTTTGAGCTTTAGTGATGACCCTCTTTGGAAATGGGAGCTTGTCAAAAGGAGATATCTCAGCTCTGACTCGAACTGGCTGCACAACCTTTTTTTCAACCTTCTCTACAACCTGAGCGTCAGCCTTGGCTACAATCTGTCTCTCATCCTGCACAAGTTCAGATTCATAGAAGATTCTTTCAATCTCATCTACCTCTTTCTCATGATCATTCAATTCAGTCTCAGAGGTAGCAGCAGAGATGACAACATTGCAATGGTCTTTCCCTGGGCGCTTAAAGGTGGAAGTTATAGAAGAAAACTGGTTCTCCAAAGCCCGAAACTTATTGTTGAGGTCATTGTAACTCCCATCAATCTTGGCATGAAGGTTCTTCAGCTCATAACCAACATGCTTTTCACTTTTAGTCTGAGACTCCAAGATCTGTTTCAAAAGAGCATCAGTTCTTGTTTCCTGAGGAGTAGAGGTAGAAGGGTTAGATTGTTGTTGAGAAGATTTGTTCCCTTTGTTGGAGAAACCAGAAGGTGGGTTTTGTTGAGGCTGATAGCTACCTTACTGGTTGTTCATAGGCTGGTATCCTCCTTGTGGGTAGTTGTTGTACCAAAAGTTGGGTTCTTTCTTGTACCAGCTGCCATTGTTGTCGATGAAACACAACTCTTCTTGACCTTCTAGACCGTCAACCTCATGGACCACATGTTGTGCTTCTTGGTTTGTGTTACCAACAAAGTTCAGCTGCTCTTGAGTAGTTTTTTCTGCAATGAGTATGTCTATCTTATCTTGTGGAGACTTTATGATGTGATATTGGGCTGATTTATGAAGCTGTTGACATGGTAGACATTCAGAATTTAGCCCATGATGTTATCTAACATGTCCAGCCCATTTTTATGAAGTTTCAAGCCCAAGAAAATTCATAAACAAGTAGTTCATTTGCTGTCAAAGAAGAGTGACGAAAATTAGGTGATTAATTGCATGGAAAGCTTCTCTCTCTTGCTTGCAAGAAATGCTTGTTTCAAGAACTCTCTCTCTCCTCCATGCACTGATTTTATCATTTCCAATGTAATAAATATCTAGCTTTGTGAGCAAGTTTTGTTGTCTTATAAATAAGTTGTAATCTGAATGAAATAAAAACATGAGTNGCAAGAAATGCTTGTTTCAAGAACTCTCTCTCTCCTCCATGCACTGATTTTATCATTTCCAATGTAATAAATATCTAGCTTTGTGAGCAAGTTTTGTTGTCTTATAAATAAGTTGTAATCTGAATGAAATAAAAACATGAGTGAGTTTATATTTTTGGAAACCTTGAGAGTGATTCTCAAACTTGTTTTCGATCATGGTATGTAATATCCATTGGTCAAGACTTTTATGATTGTCGGTGTGTAATATCCTTCAATCTAACTCAATCAAACTTGGTGCGTCATATCCAAGGGAGATTGTTATAGGGTAGTATCAGGAGACTTTCCACACTTCTTGTGTCACCTTTCGATCCACATCCCTTGATTGTTTGTTGCTTTCTGCTTCATTCAGTGCAAGGCTTATCCCTTACCAATTTCAGAGTGTACTCCTTGGGAGGTTTTCATCATTTGGTATCAAAGCCACTCTGAAAGCGGTATTCACTTCTGTTATTCCCCATTCTCATCTATTCATCTTCTAAAAAAGAAAAAAAAAAAAGAGTTATGTTATTTCTGTTCTACAAATCTGCTGGATTGTTTGGGAAGTATGTGTTCAAGTTTTTCTTTTTCTGGAGAGTAAGATTTGAGGACAAATCTTTTTGAAGAAGAGGAGTATGATGTGATATTGGACTGATTTATGAAGCTGTTGACATGGTAGACATTCAGAATTTAGCCCATGATGTTATCTAACATGTCCAGCCCATTTTTATGAAGTTTCAAGCCCAAGAAAATTCATAAACAAGTAGTTCATTTGCTGTCCAAGAAGAGTGACGAAAATTAGGTGATTAATTGCATGGAAAGCTTCTCTCTCTTGCTTGCAAGAAATGCTTGTTTCAAGAACTCTCTCTCTCCTCCATGCACTGATTTTATCATTTCCAATGTAATAAATATCTAGCTTTGTGAGCAAGTTTTGTTGTCTTATAAATAAGTTGTAATCTGAATGAAATAAAAACATGAGTNGCAAGAAATGCTTGTTTCAAGAACTCTCTCTCTCCTCCATGCACTGATTTTATCATTTCCAATGTAATAAATATCTAGCTTTGTGAGCAAGTTTTGTTGTCTTATAAATAAGTTGTAATCTGAATGAAATAAAAACATGAGTGAGTTTATATTTTTGGAAACCTTGAGAGTGATTCTCAAACTTGTTTTCGATCATGGTGTGTAATATCCATTGGTCAAGACTTTTATGATTGTCGTTGTGTAATATCCTTCAATCTAACTCAATCAAACTTGGTGCGTCATATCCAAGGGAGATTGTTATAGGGTAGTATCAGGAGACTTTCCACACCTCTTGTGTCACCTTTCGATCCACATCCCTTGATTGTTTGTTGCTTTCTGCTTCATTCAGTGCAAGGCTTATCCCTTACCAATTTCAGAGTGTACTCCTTGGGAGGTTTTCATCACTTTAGCTCCTTCCCTGTCTGCTTGTCATCACCTCTACTGCCTCTGTCGTGGTCTCCACTGTATACTGCGTCACTCTTCATCATGTTGTCAACAAACTCCTCTGCATCTTTCTCAGATCTTCCCAAGAAGTACCCATTGCTAGCAGTATCCAATCTGGCTCTGTACTTTGGAAGACCACCTCTGTAGAATGTACTTAGCAAGCTTTCCTTGGAGAAACCATAGTGTGGGTATTGAGCTTGGTAGGTTTTGAATCTTTCCCAGGCTTCACTAAATCCTTCCAAGTTCTTCTGTTGAAAACTGGAGATCCCATTTCTCAGCTTAGCAGTTCTTGAAGTAGAGAAGTTTTTTTCCAAGAATGCTCTCTTGCAGTCATCCCAAGTGGGTGATAGAGTCGCTCGGTAGAGACTTATCCCACTGACGTGCCTTATCCCCTAAAGAGAAAGGGAATAACTTGAGCTTGAAGGCATCTTCAGACACACCATTGGTATTTGACAACCCACATTAGCTGTCAAACTTGTCCAAGTGATCAAATGGGTCTTCTACAGGCAAGTCATGATACTTGTTGTTCTCGAACATGTTGAGAATTCCTGGTTTGACCTCAAAGTTGTTGGCCTCCACAGCTGGTGATCTTATTCCCAACCTATTGCCATGAAGGTTTGGGCGGTCATAGGTACCAATGGGGCGAGCAGGGCGCGGTGGGTGCACTTGTGGGTGTTGCACGTTGTTGTTAACTTCGTCTGGTGGGTCATCCATATCTGTATCCAACCTCTGTAGTTGAGCTTGTTGCTCTGCTTGTCTTCTCTGTCTTGCTATCTCTCTTTCAAACGCCCTGATATTTGGAACTCTTGGAACAAGGTTTGTGGTGCCTTTGCTCCTCAAGTTCATACACTTGAAAGCCAAATAGAGATGAAGATGAAGAATCAGTAACAAAATAAAAGAAAAATGACTTAGTCTCAAGCAAGTGACTAAATCTCAATGTTTAAATCTACTCAGAATTTGGCAACGGCGCCAATTTGAAGTTAGGAGTTTTCAAGACTCCTAAGACAAATGTTGTAGTATAAGAGATTGTCGAACCAATACTAAGGGATTTTAAAGCACTGAGAATGCAAGTACTCACTTAATCTAAGTGCAATCGAATAAATGATGGTTTTAAACTATAACTAAGAATAAGAAAAGCTACAATTAAAATAACTTCCTTGATTCACTACAAGAAATGTGGGTTTTAATAGCATCGTACGATAGCGTTTTTTTCAGTCATGCTATTGTATATCAAGACTTGCCTTTTGTATAGCGTTTGTCTTTCTGAAACGCTATTTTCGTTATCGCGGGAAAATAAAAATGTTTAGCCGCGTTAAATTTCTTAGTGTAGGCGGCTTACCATTGAAAAAGTAAATATAAACGCTATTTTAAATGTATATGTCTAAGATTATAATATATAAGTCCACTAGTCGATAGAAATTCATCTCTTCCTTCACTTCTCTAAAAATAAATTCTTAGCTAAAGAAACCCTTCTCCACTGTTTCTCTTGAGTAATCGAAGCTTGAAAAGGTATGTTCTCCTTCAATCTTAGGTTCTGTTGGGGTCAAAATCGGTACGACGGAATTAATAGCCAAAACTCCCCGCGAAAATACAAAAAGAACAGTTTTATAAAACCCGAGGAATAGTTTTATAAAACTCAAAGTCATTTATAAAACTCGAGAATCTTTTTATAAAACTCGAGAATCGTTTTATAAAACTCGAAGATCGTTTCATAAAACTCGAGACTCGTTTTATAAAACTCGAGAAATCGTTTTATAAAACTCGAGAATCGTTTTATAAAACTCGAAGATCGTTTTATAAAACTCGAGAAATCGTTTTATAAAACTCGAGAATCGTTTTCTAAAACTCGAAGATCGTTTTATAAAACTCGAAGATCGTTTTATAAAACTCGAAGTTAATTTTATGAAATCCGAAGATCGTTTTATAAAACTCGAGAATCGTTTTATAAAACTCGAAGATCGTTTTATAAAACTCGAGAATCGTTTTATAAAACTCGAAGATCGTTTCATAAAACTCGAGAATCGTTTTATAAAACTCGAGAAATCGTTTTATAAAACTCGAGAATCGTTTCATAAAACTCGAGAATCGTTTTATAAAACTCGAGAAATCGTTTTATAAAACTCGAGAATCGTTTTATAAAACTCGAAGATCGTTTTATAAAACTCGAAGGTCGTTTTATAAAACTCGAGAAATCGTTTTATAAAACTCGAGAATCGTTTTCTAAAACTCAAAGATCGTTTTATAAAACTCGAGAATCGTTTTATAAAACTCGAAGATCGTTTTATAAAACTCAAAGATCGTTTTATAAAACCCGAGGAATAGTTTTATAAAACTTGAAAAATCGTTTTATAAAACTCGAGAATCGTTTTATAAAACTCGAGAATCGTTTTATAAAACTCGAGAAATCGTTTTATAAAACTCGAGGAATCGTCTTATAAAACTCGAGAAATCGTTTTATAAAACTCGAGAAATCCTTTTATAAAACTCGAGAATCGTTTTATAAAACTCGAGAATCGTTTTATAAAACTCGAGAAATCGTTTTATAAAACTCGAGGAATCATTTTATAAAACTCGAGGAATCGTTTTATAAAACACGAGAAATCGTTTTATAAAACTCGAGAAATCGTTTTATAAAACTCGAGAAATCGTTTTATAAAACTCGAGAAATCGTTTTATAAAACTCGAGAAATCGTTTTATAAAACTCGAGAAATCGTTTTATAAAACTCGAGAATCGTTTTATAAAACTCGAGAATCGTTTTATAAAACTCGAGGAATCATTTTATAAAACTCGAGAANTATAAAACTCGAGAAATCGTTTTATAAAACTCGAGAATCGTTTTATAAAACTCGAGAATCGTTTTATAAAACTCGAGGAATCATTTTATAAAACTCGAGAATCGTTTTATAAAACTCGAGAAATCGTTTTATAAAACTCGAGGAATCGTTTTATAAAACTCGAGAAATCGTTTTATAAAGCTCGAGAATCGTTTTATAAAACTCGAGAAATCGTTTTATAAAACTCGAGAAATCGTTTTATAAAACTCGAGAATCGTTTTATAAAACTCGAGAAATCGTTTTATAAAACTCGAGAAATCGTTTTTAAAGTTCGAGAATCGTTTTATAAAACTCGAGAAATCGTTTTATAAAACTCGAGAAATCATTTTATAAAACTCGAGAATCGTTTTATAAAACTCGAGAATCGTTTTATAAAACTCGAGAAATCGTTTTATAAAACTCGAGAAATCGTTTTATAAAACTCGAGAAATAGTTTTATAAAACTCGAGAAATTGTTTTATAAAACTCGAGAAATCGTTTTATAAAACTCGAAGATCGTTTTATAAAACTCGAAGGTCGTTTTATGAAATCCGAAGATCGTTTTATAAAACTCGAGAATCGTTTTACAAAACCGCAAAAAACCGAAAAAGCCGTAAAACGCGAACTAGTCGCAACTAGTTCGCCCATCGTCGAACTAAGCCGGACCCGGCTTAGTTCGCCGATGGGCGAACTAAGAAGCACTCTCTAGTTCGCCCATCGGCGAATTAAGCCGGGCCCGGCTTATTTCGCCGATGGGCGAACTAGGGAGTAATCAACTAGTTCGCCCATCGGCGAACTAAGCCGGCCCGGCTTAGTTCGCCGATGGGCGAACTAAGAAACACTCAACTAGTTCGCCCATTGGCGAACTAGTCCTGTCCCGGCTAGATCGCCAATGGGTGAACTAAGAGGTGCTGACTTTGCCCCACTGGTTCTTTTCGCCTAGTTCGCCATATGGCGACCTAGCCAAGCTGAACTAGCTCGCCGTACGTCGAGCCGACCATCCCGAGCCTCAATCTCCCACATCCTTGATTCGAAACTTACGTCTTTTGACAAGGTCGCGTTCTAAACCACGGCCGAAATATCTCCCGTTCCATCTCGATCCGACTTACCGTTCGAGTTTTGCGATAAAAACCGTAAAACTTCGTTTTCTCAGAAAGAACTCGAGGAAATCGTATAAAACAGCAATGGTTAAACGAAACACCGAACATTGCCTAAACTATACGATTTATTCGAGATTTCTCGTTGAAATCATAAAAAACGCGCTTTTAATAAAAAACGCCGAGTAAGTCGTAAAAAACGTGTTTGTAATAAAAAGTCGAGTAAATCATAAAACTTTGCCATTAAATCGAGAAATTTATTAAAAACAACCTCAGATCGGGAAACGATCCAGTAAAAGTCGGAAAATGGTTTTTATCGCAAAACGGCCCGGAAGGACCTAAAACGCGATAAAAACCCATCTCGCGATTTCAACGGAATCAAACCCGCAGATTTGATAACGTTTTGACGGTTTACTCGCAGAAAGAAAATAAAAGTCAAGTTTAAACATAAAAGGAAGGTTTGAAGAGAAATAGAAGATTTCCGCTGAAGAAAAGGAAGGATCGAGAAGAATGGAAAATTCCCGATTTAGTCAAATCTGGGCGAAATGGAAAGATCGGATAGCCAAGAAGAGGAGTATATAAAGAGGAGGTCTAGGGCAGAAGCACATACACGAAATTCAGAGCTCTCACCACCAAAACTAGCATTTAGGAATCTTTCCGTTTTTATGTTAGGGAGCTGCGTCTCAATTAGGGTTTTCTAGTTCTTACGTTTTCGGCTACTCTTTTTGTACCAGTTTTATGCAGATTCGGAATAAGAACCTCTTTGCTCTCTATTTCGTTTATTTTCATTCAAATTACAAAGTTATCGTTTTCTTATTTTTCGTTGTGCGGTTCTCGCAGATAGCCGGTTCCTCTAGAAACTTAGGGTTTTCCCGAAGTTTCCTTTTTTACGATTTATTTGACAGTAGGGTGAAATCGACTCCCACAGGTTCTTTGTTCTTTTCTCATCTATATCGGTTCTTCAATGCCATCATTGGAGTAGAAAAAGTTTTTGATTTGGGGTTTTGATTCTTGGTTTGTGTGAACATGCATGTGCTAGATTGTGATTTTGGGTTTGGATTTAGTCTATTTTGGGTTTCGATTCCTAGTTTTCTCGAACATTCATGTGCAATTTTGTGATTTTGGGTTTCGATTAAGACTATTCTGGGAAGTTTGTGCTTTTATGTTTCGATTTACACTCTTTTGTGTTTCGATCTAGTATATTTTGTTTGGAACTTCTCAGAAATGCCGCCGAAGACAAGAGGAGGAGGACAAGTGGGTTCTCGTCGTAGTAAACGTAATCAAGGCTTGGAGGTTGAAATGACATTGGCTTCCCTTAAGAAGACAATGGCTTCCCCGAAGAAGAGAGTGGCTTCCCCAAAGAAGACAGTGTCAGTGAATAAGAAGACAATAGCAAAGAAAGTGGCTCCCCCAAAAAAAACTGTGGCTGCAACTAAGAGAAGAAGGGGTAGAAAGAAGGAACAGACCGTGACTCCGTATGATGATGAGGTAGAAGATGTAACTCCGGATTACAATGAGGTTGAAGATGTAACTCATGTAGAGAACTATGTGGAAGATGATGCGTATATGGAAGAAAAGGAGGATGAAGAAGAAGATGGTAAGGAGGATGAAGAAGAAGATGGTAAGGAGGATGAAGAAGAACATGCCAATATGGAACAGAAGGAGGATGAAGAAGAAGGTGAACACGTAGAGGATGAGAACGAAGAGAATGAGAAAGAGAAAGAAGAAGCATCTCTCCCTATGGAAGAAGATGGAGTTAGCAATACTCAACAAGCTGAAATTCCTAGTACTGAAGGAATTGTGTTACCAGAGGATGAGGTGAAAGCCAAAAAATAAAAGAGGACCAACAAAGATGCGTAGAGTGGCTGAGAATCCGAATGAAAAGGTTGCAGTTACATTCACTGACTTTGGTGAGCATGTTGGACCTGGTTCAGTAACATTATCATCTTTCCTTGGTCCGCTTGTGAGGGAACACGTTCCGGTAACACTAACAGATTGGAGAAGATTTGATAAAGTGACCAAAGAAACAATGTGGGAAGAAATTCAGGTATGGGTATATACAAAAATAAGTTTTGTAGTACAAGCATGAATTTATAAATTTGTTTGATCTTTTGTTATTTCGATGCAGGGGAGGTTTAACTTGCAAGAAGAGTGGCAGAAACCTGTTATTTTCAAGCAATTGGGGAGTTTGTGGAGGGCTGGGAAGTCAAGGTTAGTGACACAAGTACGTGCTGCGAAGACTACTGCTGAGAGNATAAAATGGTAGTGAAATATGTGTGTGTTTTATATAGAAAAAAAAAGAGCCAAGACCCAAGTAAGATAAGTAGGAGTAAGGTTTGGATTGCGGGACATACTCATGCTGATGGTAGACCAGTGAAGCCTCAGTTTGCTGAGACTATTGTAAGAGTTATGGAACTGTTTATATTTTGTATGCTTAATGGATTATGATCATTAAGTTATCTGGTGAATAAAAATTTGTATCAGGAACAAATACAATCACTTTATAGTCAAATGGACTCTACATCAGATGCTGAGAACATAAGGGAAGATGCTGTGAGCAAGATTTTGGGAAGAGACAAACCTGGACGAGTAAGAGGGTTTGGTAGAGGGGTTACGGCTACTAAGCTAGCATTTCTTTAGTGTAGAGACGCAAAGATTGCTGATATGGAGAGTCAGCTTGAGGAGTTAAAGGGAATGGTCAGAGAATTGGTTGGAAAGAAGGTAGCATTTCTTCATTATATTTGGTAAGGTAGAATTACTCTAAAGACATTTAAGTATTCCATTTCCTTGTTACAGAAAAGTAATGGTGATACTGAAACATCTGAGGCTAGTGCTGGATTCAAAGAAAGAGTGAGAGTACAAATACTGGATTGGTTTGATTCAGAAGATGTTGTTGTTGGCGAAGGAGAATTGTGCTCTGATGAACCGATGTACAAAATTGGTCGTGTACCAATTGGTCCTAATGCAGTGGCAGTTCTTGTTAAGTCTGCATTAAGTTCAGAAGCATCTCTTTGGAGGCCTACAACAGAAGTGTTTTCTCTTAAGGAAGCTGTAGGATCCAAAATAGCTTGGCCAGTAAATAAAGTGATTTTGGACACGAATGCTACCTCTTCTCAAGATGTGTCCTTGGTAAGATTTCAAAGCTTGATTTCTTTTGCAGAAGCTAGTACTATGCAGTATTAATGTCTCTAATCAGTAACTTGTTGCATTTAAGCAGCCTAAGGAAGGTGAACTCGAAGATGCAAGATATATGATTGGACAAATGAAGAGGAGGAGGTTGTTGCTGAAGTTCTCGTGTGCTCTTCTAATGCCAGAGAGCTGGTTAACAATATACCGCTTGGTCCAAATGCTGTCAGTATTGAAGTTATCAAGGTGTATAATGATAAAGCTCATTTGTGGAGGCCAACTGCAGATATGTTTGTGATTGGTGATGCTATTAACGAGAAAATCGCATGGCCAGTTCTAAAGTTTGAAGTAATGGCTACAGCGATACCTTCAGATGCAACACCTACTAAAACTGCAGCCAAGAAGAAAGCATCACCTAGAAAACCAGTCAAGGATAAAGCAGAGGTATGTTTTTTTTTCTTGCATTTTTGATCTGATTGATGTTTTTATATTGATTGATGTTTCTAAATTGCTTCGATTATGTGGTGTGAGTTGCAGAGTCCAGGCAGTACTAGTTCCACCAAAAGTGCAAAGCAGAAGTGTATCCTTTTAGATTGCAGCAACTCTGGACATAAGGTAGCTGAGGGAAGAGTAGCTTCAACGGATCCGAAAGAGTTGTGTCACTTTGTGCCACTTGGTCCAAATGCAAGCAAGGTTTGGGTCGAAGTTGTGAAGATTGGTACTGCGAAGGTCTGGAGGCCAAATTCAGAGATGGAAAACATTGCAGATGCAATAGGTTCTGTTGTGGCTTGGCCAAATGATAAGCTGATGTTTGTTTGAAACTTAGATAGGGTTAAGACGTGGGTTTGGCACTTACACAATGATGGTTTGTTGTTGTAATGTCTTTTGGTACAAACTTAAGATCCAGTTAAGTAATTTCTTTTGGTATTAATGATTGTCTGTTATTGTACCATATATATTATGTTGACAATGGATGATATAATGTTGGTTAATATAATGTTGGTTAGTAAAATTTCTTATGGTGTACTATAATGTAATATTTTTATACATTCAATCGTATAGTCGACAACCCCTAAAATTACAACCCCTAAAAGTATAACCCTAATAGTATAACCCTAAAATTAAAACCCTAAACCATAAAGTTAATACCCTAAACCCTAATGTCGACGATCATAAACCATATTGTTAATACCCTAATCCCTAAAGTCTTAGATCATACGTTTGTATAAGTGGTATAGTGTAATCTAATTTTATAAAAAATCATATAAGAATTGGTGATTGAACCCTTTGTACATAGAAGTAAGTCTTAGTGTTTATGAACATATAAGGTAGATTATTGTAATACAACTTTATTGTATTTGTTTTAATTATAAAAAGAGAAATTTATACTATAAATATTTTTAAAATCGTAATACTGATGTTTAGTTTTTTTAATAAATTTAATAAATATTTTTTGATTAATAACATATTTTATATGTTTATTTTGTTATTATAATACAAAAACTAATTCTCAGCCAATGGGCATCATATGCAGAGATCGCAGACGCGGCTAATCCAACACCGCCGGATATGTCTCCCCAAATTTAATATGAGCCGTTCTATCCCAATAAACCTAAACCGTTCTAATCCGAGCCGTTCAATTTCAGATCCTAATTTTTCGCGGCTAAAATTTCAGAACACACATCGTCTCTAGGGTTCTCCAACTCTGACTGACGAATTCGTGTTTTGTCTCCATAGTTTTGATTCTAGCAGCTCGTTTCAGAACAGAACCCTCTCTGTCGTGACCAAATGGATAAGACTTGGGTTTGGCTGCCAAGGTATAATCTAAAGTCACTCGAGCTAACTTGTATTCTCGGATCCCCGAGAGACCTAACTTCCGTTTTTTTTAAATATACCTTACAGGAACAGTCGTGAGTATGCAGAAGGAGCCACTAATTTCGTGAATTCGGCGGCAAGAAGATTGGGAGATATGTCTGAGATGCTATGCCCGTGTAGAGATTGCCGCAACTTGTGCCATCAGTTAGTAGATAAAATAATTGAGCATCTACTGATTAGGGGTATGGATAAAAAATATAAGAGTTCTTGCTGGAGTATTCATTGTGAGAAAAGAATTCCTACAGTTGACAGTGGTCTGCAATATGAAGGAGAGGCATTTGATTTGTTTAAGACAGTATTCTCTATGTGTGAAGATGTTCCAAACAAGACGAATGACAATGGGGCACAGGCAGATGGTGATGATGTCGAAGCAGAGGAATCTGAGTTTAGGAAGAAGTTAAGAGACGCAGAGACTCCATTGTACACAAATTGTAACAAATACACAAAGGTGTCAGCAATCATGGGGTTTTACAGATTCAAAGTTAAAAGTGGTGTGTCTGAGAACTACTTTGATCAGCTTTTGGTATTACTTCAGGACATGCTACCTCAAGACAATGTTCTCCCGAAGAGTATGAATGCAATCAAGAACTTTCTGAAGATATTTGGTTTCGGCTATGAGAGTATTCATGCTTGCAAGAATGATTGCATACTATATAGGAAGGAGTTNTACTTCAGGACATGCTACCTCAAGACAATGTTCTCCCGAAGAGTATGAATGCAATCAAGAACTTTCTGAAGATATTTGGTTTCGGCTATGAGAGTATTCATGCTTGCAAGAATGATTGCATACTATATAGGAAGGAGTTTGAGAAGCTAGATAGTTGTCCAAGATGCAACGTTTCGAGATGGGAATGTGATAAGAACAGCGATGAGGTGAAAGTTGGAATTCCAGCAAAGGTACTTAGGTATTTTCCAATCAAAGACAGATTTAGGAGGATGTTTAGATCACAAAGGATGGCTGAAGATCTTCGTTGGCACTTTTCCAATGCCACTGAAGATGGTACAATGCGACATCCTGTTGATTCTATTGCTTGGGCACAAGTGAATGCTAAATGGCCAGACTTTGCTGCTGAACCAAGGAATCTTCGACTTGGAATTTCAACAGATGGTATGAACCCTTTCTCAATGCAGAACACCAACCACAGCACATGGCCAGTCTTGTTAGTGAATTACAACACGCCTCCAACAATGTGTATGAAGGCTGAGAATATAATGTTCAGTTTGTTGATCCCTGGTCCAACAGCTCCTGGTAATAACATAGACGTTTATTTGGCACCTTTGATAGACGATTTGAAAGATCTGTGGGCTGAGGGTATTGAAGTATATGACTCGTTTGCGAAGGAAACGTTTACACTTAAAGCCTTGCTGCTTTGGAGTATCAGTGACTATCCAGCCTTAGGAACATTGTCTGGATGTAAAGTGAAGGGGAAACAAGCCTGCAATGTATGTGGAAAGGATACACCATGTAGGTGGCTTAAGTTTAGCAGGAAATTTGTCTACATGGGGAATAGAAAGAGACTACCGCCTGGCCATCGCTACAGATATAAAAAATCTTGGTTTGACAACACTGTTGAGGAAGGGAATGCAAAGAGGATACAAACTGGTGCTGAAATATATGAGACACTACAAGCGTTTAAGAATGATTTTGGAAGACCTCTAGATAAGGAAAATAAAAGAAAAAGAACAGACTTGGAAGATGATGATATGGTTCAAGAAGATGAGTGTGACGAATCAAATGATCTGTGGCGGTGGAAGAAGAGGCCAATATTCTTTGAACTACCTTACTGGAAGGTAAAGTATATTTTCTGATTATGTCTTATATGTCTGACATTTTGTGAATATGTCTGAGATTTTCTGCTTTAACGTGTTAGGATCTCCCTGTTAGACACAATATTGATGTTATGCACGTGGAGAAGAAAACATACTTACCTCCAGCAGCCTATTGGTTATCCAAGAAAGAGAAGACCATTTTCTGCCAAAGGTTATCTAAGTTTAGAGGTCCTGATGGTTATTGTGGTAATATTGCTAATAGTGGTTCAGTTAACCCTCCAAATATTGGCAGTTTAAAGTCGCATGATCATCATGTGCTTGTGCAAAACTTGTTACCAGCTGCATTAAGAGGGCTCTTACATAGGGGTCCCCGGATTTCCATTAATAGATTGTGTAGTTATTTCAACAGGTTGTGTCAGCGTGTCATCGACCCGAAGAAACTCATAGCATTGGAGACAGATTTTGTGGAAACAATGTGTCAACTGGAGCGCTTCTTCCCTCCATCTCGTTTTGATATCATGTTCCACCTTCCAATCCATCTTGCGAAAGAGGCACGTTTAGGAGGACCAGTACACTTTCGTTGGATGTATCCATTTGAAAGGTTTGATGTACTCATATTCATATTATGTACATACAAACTTGAATGATGTTTGGCTAATATTCATATTTCTTTACTGAGTTATAGATACATGAAAACACTAAAGGCTTTTGTCAAGAATCATGCTAGGCCAGAAGCATGTATGGCTGAGAGTTATTTAGCTGGAGAATGCGTTGCTTTCTGTTTAGAGTTCCTTCAAGATTCAGTACAGGTTAAGGAAACTATTAATCGCAATGAAGATATTGAGGCTGATAGAGTCGTGGTTGAAGGTCGACCTCTGCAGAAGGGTGTAGATGTTATCCTTTCAGATAAAGATAGAGACATTGCACATCGCTATGTGCTAATGAACATGGCATCAATGGAGCCATATGTTGAGTAAGAGTTTACCATTTCTGTTTCATCTACTGCTTATTATATTTTCATCCTGATTTTTATATTTTCATAATGTTAAAATCAGGAAGCATTTCGAAGAATTACAAGCTAATGATGCTCGATGTGCCAGAAATGAAACCTTACTGTGGAAAACCCACACTGAGCAATTTGCCCAATGGGTTAAAGATAAGGTTTTCAATTCTGAATTGTTTCTTGTTTGATTGATGAGCATATTTATTTTAGTATTTGATGACTAGTTAGCTTGTGGATGGATGTTGTGTTGGTACAGATTGTTAGCTTCTTGATAATATTTTCCTTATCATGTTAGTACTTTAGTTTAGTGACTGTGTTTTGCGATTCTCGAAGAGTACAGATCTTGGTAGTTAAATGATCATATTTGTTTTCTTGCTGCAGATTACTTCAGAATCTACAAATGGCCATTCTAAGGAGTTAAGGTGGTTGGCATTTGGACCAAGAAATGTTGCTCTAGCACATAAAGGATTCATCATTAATGGTCAAAGGTTTCATACAGATGCGGTGAAGCGAAAGACACAAAACAGTGGAGTAAGTTATGAAGCATTTAGTATGTGTAGATCGAGTGCTCGAGATATGAGACAAGTTGCGGATATGCTTACATATTATGGAGTGATAAAAGAGATATTACTTATGGATTATCACATGTTCCAAGTGCCACTGTTTAGATGCACCTGGGCCAACACAGGTAATGGTGTGAAGGAAGAAGATGGCTTCACTCTTGTTAACCTTCACATGAACCAAGCAGCCTATTTGAAAGATCCATTCATTCTACCATCTCAAGCCAAACAGGTTTTCTACTCTAGGGAAGATGATAATTCGAATTGGTATGTTGTGANTCTACCATCTCAAGCCAAACAGGTTTTCTACTCTAGGGAAGATGATAATTCGAATTGGTATGTTGTGATGAGAGCTCCACCTAGAGGTTACCATGAGTTGGAAACAGAAGAGGATTTAGGTGGTGCACCTTTGCCTATACAAGATGTCGATGACTTGGCTGGTGAAGCTTCTGATGATGAGAGTCTTTATGTTAGGGATAATTGTGAAGGGTTGTTAGTGGTAGATTGATAGTATTTGGAAGTGTTGTGGTTTGATGGTTTATGTAAAAGAGGATACGTTTTGTTTGTTAAAACATATTTTAGCTTTAATAATATCACTAATTATTTTTATTACAAATATTTGAAATAAATATTAAATTCTCAAAAATAAAACCAAATCGTAATTAATTTTAATAAAATTTATGATATTAAAAAACAGATTAATAACACGAAACATTTGCTATCTTTGTATACGTAAAATCAAAATAATTAGTTTTAATAACGGTTTTACAGACTTATTATAAGTATTAACAATTGCATAGACAACACCGCTATTGTTGTTTATTTTAATATAGCATACGACTGTTCCGCTATCGAAAGTGTCGGACCTATTATGATGGGCGATCTCAGAGCGTTTTAAGGAGCGCTATAGTAGCGATCTCATAGCATTTAACGTCCGCTAATAAAACCCATATTTCTTGTAGTGATTAAGAGAAAGGATAATTCATGGGAGTAGGAATTAGACCTTGGGTGATCAAACTTCGAACTAAGGATGGCAAATGATCAATTAAACTATCAACCTTAAGCCTAGACACATTTCTAAGCAAGCTTTATGTCTAGATGAATGCTCATTTACTAACATAACTCAAAAATCAAATGTCTTCGGTTGAATGTTATAAAAGTAATCTTTAAGAACAATTCTATTAGTCATCTTAACACCTTTAACACAAATGTCTTTGGTAAAGTATGTTAAAAGCTTAGGAGAGTTGGCTCAGACATTTCATCGAACACCTTCTGAGGTGGGAAATGCCTAAAGCTCAACCTTTGAGAGGCCAACCCAAAAGATGCATTAAGAATACTCTACTAGCAAGGAATAAGAGAAATCTACACTAAACATCCTAGTTTTACCTTAATCACCCTTAATCTCCCTATCCCATGAATTCAAAAGTGGATTACTCACTAATCTTCATGATTCCTCTTAAACCCATACTGGATTCAAGCTTAATCATATAAAGATAAGTAGATAATGCAATGAAATAAACAAGATCACAAGAACAATAAAGAATGATTCATAGAAATCAACTTTTCCAAGAGGTTTTTGTGTTTTCTCTTCCAATCCAAGATTTTTGCCTAGTAGGCTACAAAAGGGTACTTAAACTTAGGTTTAGGAAGTTTAAAACATAAAACCAATGACCAAAAGGTCCCTAAATAACACAAGTTTCGACCAAACAAATGACGCGGAGCGACCTCGACATGTCGCTCTGGAGCTGGAGCGACCTAGGGTCGTCGCTCCAGGGACTGTTTCGGCTTCCGGATTTGATAAAAAGGCGAGCGACGTAGGTGCCTCTCTCCAGGAGGTCGCTTTGGCTGGGAGCGACCTATGGACATCGCTCCAGGACGTCGCTCTGGATGGGAGCGACCTATGGACGTCGCTCTAGGACGTCGCTTTAGGACCTCCTCCTGCAACCAAGTGTCAAAAGGCCGAGCGGCCATGACGTCTCGCTCTGGGGGTCGCTCTGGCTTGGGAGCGACGTCATGGGGTCGCTCTGGAACGTCACTCCCGCCCTAGTCGTCCAATGATCACTTCAAACTCCTCTTTTGGACCTCAAATGCATCCAATCAATCACCTCCAAGAACTATAAGGATACTCCAATACCTGATAAGAACTCATGTATGCAAAATGCAACTTAGAAATGACCAAATCCTAGTCTATATGATCAAAATGCATATGGATGAATGAATAAAACAATGGAAATATGCAAGGCATCATTCATCAATTTCAATATCACTTGCCGCAGATAGAGTATAAGCTACTACATCAAAGTCATCATATTTAGACTGAAGCTTTGTCTCTCTGGGAACCCTGTGTCTTGCCAATGTGTAGTGATCCAGATCTTGCTCAATTTCAGCTTCCTGACCAGATGACTCTTCCTCTGAATCGGACTCTGCTCCACCTGAAACTGAACTCTCTGTCTGAGTTGAAACCCTTGAAGTAGAAGCCTCTGAATAATGCAACCCTTTAGATGGTCCCTCAATCATAGTAAGACTGAACGTGACTTGTTTCTTCTTCTCTTTCTCTAAAATCTTCCCTTTATCAGCACAAGGTAGATTACTCTGTACTTCCTAAGAACTTGTTTCCTTTCGAGAATCTTTGTCAACTCTTCCTCATGAAAAATAACATTTCTGCTAATAGTACACTTCCCTTCTTCTGGTAGCCATACTCTAAAACCCTTTGTTCCTTGAGGATAGCCGACGAAGAAACCCTTTACTGCTCTAGAACTTGTCTTTTCACTAACCTTGTGGACATAAGCAGCTGAACCAAATGTTCTCAGAATGCTTAAGCTCTGGCTTAGACCCTGACCACAACTCCTCAGGCAGCTTTTACTCGATAGCAGAACAAGGCGACCTGTTGATTAAGTAGACCGCAGTAGAAGCAGCTTCAGCCCAGAATATTTCCTCCATACTGCTCTCAGCCAACATACACCAAACCCTTTCCATGATGGTACAGTTCATCCTCTCTGAAAGTCCGTTTTGTTGCGGCATATAGGCACACGTACGATGTCTCTTAACCTATGCAGCTTTACATAACTCATCAAACCTTTGGTTACAATACTCCAATATGTTTTATGTCCTTAAACATTTCAGATTCTTTCCAGTCTAAGTCTCAACTTCTACTTTCCACTCCTTGAATTTATCGTAGGCTTCATCCTTAGTTCTGAGAAAGTAGATCCAAACCTTTCTTGAGTAGTCATCGATAAACATAATGAAGTATTGCTTCTCAGCCAAACTTGGAACCACCGTAGGATCTCCCCATAGGTCTGAATGAACATAATCCAGAGTTTCTTTTGAAGTGTGTTTTCCTTTTTTAAAACTCTGTTTATGTGTCTTTCCCAATATGCAATCTTCACAAAACCCTAGCCTATCAACGTCCTTAGCTTCTAGATAACCTTCTTTAAGAAGTAAACAAGTCCTTTCTGACATATATGTCTCAATCTAGAATGTCACTTTCTAGTCACACTGACTTTAGGAACTGCTGAGTGACTCTCACCCTTTAGAACAGTCCCTTCCAAGTAATACAAGCCATCTGCATACTTTCCCGTTATAACTTCATTGCCATCTTTGAAGAACTTCACTCTGTATCCTCCTCCTTTGTAAGTGCAACCAGCTTTCTCCAAACATCCGTATGATATTAAGTTTCTGCCCATTGTAGGCATGAAATTTACATCAGTAAAGATCACAATAGAGCCATCTCTCCCTTTTATACGAACCTTCCCAACTCCTTCTATCTCACTGAACGTATTCTTCCCCATCAACACTTTCCCTCCACTCGCTTTGTTAAGATCAAACAAAACCTCCTTGTTTGGGGCAATATGAAAGCTTGCTCCTGAATCCAAGATCCATTCATCTCGAGTGTCTTGAATACTTGCAGTGAGTATTAGAGGTTCCTTTTTAACACTTTTAGCTGATGCAACGTTCACTGAGCTAGATCTTGAACCTTTAAACTTTCCCTTATTGGGACACTCTCTCTTCCAATTCCCTTCGTTGCCGCAAATGAAACAGCCTTTACTACTCTTGCTGGACTTAGACTTAGAGTAGTCTCTTCCTCTAAACTTTGATCGTCCTCTTGAGAAATTACTTCTTTTATCAAATCTTCCCCGATCTCCTACATACAACCCTTCAGCATCAGACTTGGACTTTCCGAGAGAACCTCTCTCTCTTAGTTCAGTCTCCTTAGAATATGCTGCGGAGATCACATCATTGACCGTAAGTGTATCCTTCCCACTGTCGTACTTTAGAGTGTGGACCAATGGTTCTGATAAGGGTTTTTATGCCTTCAGAGCAAATCAATGTAGTAGTTAAGATTTTCGAACGAAACTAGTGATCTATAAAACTAAGAATACACAAACTTTCGTAAGCTAAGAAAATAAGGAATTGGAATATTTGTAACAAGCTAAGTTCCTAAAAATATAAACAAGGTACGTGATCTCAAATCCAATCAAAAAACAACCACAAGAACTAAAATTTAATCAATAAGAATAACTAGGACTCATGGATTAGGCAATTTACTTAAAGTGATTATCCAATCTAGTGTGAGGTTTCAAGCAATCTATCAAGTACTATAGGTCTAGACACAATCCTAAGCTAATCCTTTGTCAAGGTAAAAGCTCATTTGCTATCAATCTCTAAACATCAAGTGTCCTTCGTCTAAATCAATCAAGCAATCATTGAGAACAAGTCTACTAACCATCTAAGTCTTCCTAACATCAAGTGTCCTTGGTTAAGCAAGCAAAAAGCATTATTACTTTGGTTCAGGCATTTCATCATACACTTTGTGGGCAAGAAATGTCTAATGATCTAAAATAGAAGGGTTATCTCTAATCTAGCATAGAAATCAAGTAATAAGCATAGAACAAGAATGATCTAACACTAATCACCCTAGATCATCACTTAATCACCCTTATCACCTCAATCCATGAAGCCCAAAGATAACTACTGAAAATCCTTAAACCCATATGAGTTTCAAGACTAATCATGTTAATGAGCAAGAGAAGAAGAAATTTAGATGAAGAACTTTCTTTAATGATCAAAAGATTCAAGCTTTTACAATGAGAGGCAAAGTTCTAGAGAGATAATGAGATAAGTCCCACTTAGGGATAACAAAAATATTTATACTTAGGCTTCGAAAGCCCTAAAACATCAAAATAAATGACCAAAAGGTCCCTGGAAATAACTATTTTCGACCAAAAGAAGCTCACACCCGGGATGAAGCTGCTCATCCAACCCGGGTGGCCAGGTCGGGTGCCTTGTCGCCGTCTTCTTGTCCCGACCCGAGCGGGGTCTCTACCCCGGGTGGTTCGACCTGCGCTGGCATTGCCCAGCTACTTGGTTTCTCCTTGGGACGAGCGGGTAGGCTAACCCGGGTGCATCTACCCGGGTGTCTCGACCATCTTCATGACTTCATTGTCTTGTCTTGGCCAAACTTCATTCTTCACTTCTTTTTGGATCTCAAAGCTCAAAATCATTCCATAGCATTCTCCAATACCTAATAAGGACAATGCATGCAATATGGACACTAAAGAGACCTAATTCTTGATCTATATGATAAAAATATGATAAAAATGCACAAGATATGAAGGCTAAAACATGTAAAATATGCAAGATATCAACTCCCCCACACTAGTCATTTACTTTTCCTCAAGTAATTCATTAAGATCAAAGGGGGAGACAATGAAAATGGGAGCTAAAAACCAGAGGATACACTTCTTATACTCAACACCACATCCTAGAAAAACATAGCCTATAGCAAAAGCAGTCTCAATTATTAACTCTATCTTTTCAAGGCCTATCAAGACTCATTGCTATAAAACATGTTGTGGATCACCAATCAACAAATTTCCCCAACCAACACTCACATTCAATTAAGCATAAGCTAATAAGGTGAAGTCTTGCAAATGAAAACTTGATCTAGATCATTTGGCTTCGTGAGTGGAAAGTTTTAATGAGTATAAAAGAGGGGTTTCAATGCATTTCTTTTTAGTAGCTTACACTCAAGAAATAGGAGCTTGATCATTATGCAAAATCAATCTAAGAAAAGAGGCAACTTATGCATACATTGATTGTTCTTATCATTCTACCATTTTCCTAGATGATCTTCAAACTCTACCCTCTTCTCTTTGTGTAAATCTCAACCCATTCTGTCCCAAAAACATTAAGATCTCTCTCTTTCTCCCACCCAATGAACCTTTCTTTTTCTTTCTTTTAAACAAACTAGGGACTTTTTTTTTCTTTTTCTTTACTTAAGCTCTATCCTTATTTTTTTTTCCTTAAGCTTTCCTCAAAGTCGTTTTCTAGACTCTTTCTTTCTTTATGTTCTAGGGGGTTTCTATTTGAAGTTTTCTAAAGCTTTTCTTTTATTTTTATTTTGATCGCTAGTGGCTTTCTTTTCTTTTCTTCTCTTTGGTTCATTCTTTTCACTCTTTCAACCCATAATACCCAATATCCCATCCTATTTGCTAGCTCTCATGAGGTTTTATAGCTAGCCTAAGATGAGAACAACCAATGTCGCCTCTAATACTTTAAAGTTTTTGCACATGACAAGCTATCAGAAGAGACCTCACTCAAGCAAATATGATTTAGGCTTAAAAGAATGGTTAACGGTTTTAGGGTGTGGGAGTGCCAATTGGGTTGGAAAAAGATTGGTATGAAGGATAAGTCCAACCCAAATGTGTATAACCCATGATCAAGCATGCAAGAGTCCATAAGCAAGAAAGATTAAGTACATTTAGCTTTAAATTCATTTTGGAGTTGGTTTAAAAAGAATGTCAATCTCACACAAGCAACAAATTTCAAGAAGAGTTTTCAAGGCTCAAAGCATGCAAGCTTTTTCAAAAGATGCTTAAGCTACTTGCTATGATCAGATAGGGTGTGATTTTGAGTTCTAAGCATTTGTTTCCTTATTAGGTAAATTCCCAATTCATGTATGCAGTCTAAATACTTCTAGACTCAATCCTAAAGATGCAAATGATGCAACATAAATGCTTGTTTTGTTTCTTTTTGGAAATTTTTCAATTTTTTGGATTTTTTTATGCAGATATGTATGAACAATGCAATGCATGAGACTCAAAATCAAGAAAGAAAACATGATCAAATACTTGGTACCTCCCAAAACTTAAATCACACAGTCTGTATGTGAGTAAGGGAAAAGGAGATACCGAAAATATGATAAAAGCAATGGTATATACAAGGAATGGATGGAGTGGTACCTCAAGTGGAGGCTGAGGTGTGGTACTGGGCGTGAAGGGCTAGTTCTAGAAGCTGGCTGCCTTTCTTCTCTTATGAGCTCTAGATCCAACCTTAAAATCCTCAATTGCATTTATTAAACAAACTAAAGCAAGAAGATAAAGAATATATACAATGAATAAACATGGGACTTCCTCCCAAGTGAGCTTGTTTTGAGTCTCTAGCTTGACTTTGTGTGCGTGCTAGGTATCAATAGGTTGAGCCAATGCACCTTTGATCCTTCTCCTACAAGAACAAGAAACAAAGTATGCAAAGGAGCACACTACTGTATAGTGTACACAACGAAGGGCTTTTAAACTTATAGTTTCATTTCTTTTGTGCATTTTGTAAAACCTTAGCAATATGTTTGTGTTATTTTTACAGTTGATTTATTTTTATTTTGCTTGAAAACATACTTGTTACATACTTGTTACATCATTACATGAGAGGACTAAGCATCAGTAGCTGATACTGAAGTATCCATCGACATTTTATAAAATTCAGATTTGTTCATATCCCATATATTATTTATCCCAAACCTCAAAAGATAAATATTTTCCTATATATTAAAGAATTGAAGCACAATTGTTGATGGAAATTAATTTTGTTTTTAAGTAAGATATTTTTAATACAATTCTTGTTCTACAAAGATATATTTTCTAAATATTCATTATATTCGTAATACGCATAAATACTCTGAAAATATTTTTAGGAAACAAAAAGAGTATTTTACAGTTTTAACTACAATAAACATTTTTATTTTTACGCACATAATTGGGTTTCTGGTTGAGTTGCAAAGTAAAATTAAATTATGCCCATAAATACAATATATCATTTTAGAGAATTTTTTACAGCGTACATGTAAATCTTTGCAAAAATTGACTACTGTACATGTTAACATAGTGTCATGTACATATGATTGATTACATACATGTATCATTATAACAGCGTACATAAGAAATAAATCATACCCCATGAATAAATTTAATTTGAAGAGTGTTGGACTCTTATTTTAATGTTTTTTTATAATTTAAATTGTATATTAAGTGTATATATTACGTTAGTGTTTTATTTTCATATAACATGGGTTAAAATTGCACGTTAATAAGTTTGGGACGAAATCAAAGGTTATTTCTACAAATCCGAAAGTCTGGAGTCAAAATTTTTTTAAGAAAAACTTGAGGACCAAATGTGTAAAAAGTAGATAGTTGACCATTGCATCTCTCGAGCTTTTACTCTGAGACGGAGAAGATGACTCAAGGATTCCAGATGGCCATGACAGTGGATCTGAGGGTGGTGGAAGTGATTCTTTGACGACCAATGAGGCAGTGGATGTAGGATACGCGGGGGACGGAGATACGGTTACTGACCAGGAGAGTATTGACCAGGAGGAGGTTCGGAGAGGGAAACAAGAGCCGTCTGGAGATACTGGAGCTGTGGTACTCAACGAGTCGGAGACATCAGGTATGCAGACGAACGAGGGTGCGAAGGTAGCAGAGGCATAACAGGTTGCCCCGGGGATTCTATTATTCAAGGATAAAGATAAGATGAAGTGCATAATTTGGAATTGTCGGGGGCTAATAAACCTCAATTTCGATGATCGATTAGGTACATGGTTAAGAAGTTTAAGACGGATCTACTAGCAGTGTTTGAAACGCACGCAGGAGGAGACGCTGCGGGTAGAATTTGTCGGGGTTTGGGCTTTGAAAATTAGTTTAGAGTTGATGCCAGTGGCCAAAGTGGAGGACTGTGGTTGCTGTGGAGGGAAGAAGTGGGGGAACTTGTCGTGAGTAAATCAACAGAACAGTTTATTCATGCGAGGATTAGGAATGGGACAGAGACAGTCAGCCTGATAGTGGTGTACGCAGCTCCTACACCAAGCCGTAGGATTGGTTTATGGGCTGAGCTAAAAGAAGAGGTGAGTAATATCGATGGCCCGATATTCATCGGTGGTGATTTTAATACCATTTTGCGGCTGGATGAAAGGACTGGTGGGAGTGGGAGTTTATCTGATGACTCTTTATTGTTTGGTGATTGGATAAATGAGTGCTCCTTGATTGATATGGGCTTTAGTGGAAATCAATACACTTGGAAGAGAGGGAAGATGGAGAGTACTTTTGTAGCTAAGAGATTGAATCGAGTGTTGTGTTGTGCTCATGCAAGAATCAAATGGCAGGAGGCGAGTGTTAAACACCTTCCTTTTCTTGCCTCAGATCATGCCCCGCTGTATCTCCAATTGACTCCGGAAGTTAAATGTAATGCTGGGAGGCGCCCGTTCAGGTTCGAGGCGGCCTGGCTTCAGCACAGCGATTTTAATGAGCTGGTAGCAGCCTCCTGGAACAGGGATATAGACACAAGAGAGGCTCTAAAACGGCTAGGAGTAATTCTAAGGAGATGGAACAAAGAAGTCTTTGGTAACGTGCAGAAAAGGAAGGAGAGTCTATTTCTGGAGATAAAGGAAATACAAGAGAAGATATAACAAGATCATACTGATGTTTTGTTAGCAAAGGAGAGTGAGTTGATTAACGAATTGGAGACTGTCCTTGAGCAGGAAGAAGTTCTTTGGTTTCAAAAATCGAGGGAGAAGTGGGTCGTTCATGGAGATAGAAATACAAGCTTTTTCCACATGTCGACAATTTTCAGGCGTCGGAGGAATCGAATAGAGATGCTGAAAAATGATGAAAATAAATGGGTTCATGATGCGAGGGAAATCCAGGAGATAGCGGTGAGTTACGTCAGAAAGCTATACTCTTTGGATGACGTTGATATGGATACACGGGGCTTACCTGAGAGGAGATTTGTGAATCTTACGGGGCAGAACTATACAAGTTTGAATAGGATCTTTACGGCAGAGGAGGTGGAGAAGGCTGTACGAGATATGGGAAGCTTTAAGGCTCCGGGACCAGATGGGTTTCAACCAATCTTCTACCAGAGGTGCTGGGAAACAGTAGGAGATTCGGTGATAAAGTTTGCCACAGAGTTTGTCGAAGCGGGGAAGCTACCTAAAGAGACCAACGATGCTCTAGTCGTCTTGATTCCGAAAGTCAGTTCACCGGAAAGCATTAACCAATTTAGACCGATCAGCCTCTGTAATGTCTTGTTCAAAATCGTCATGAAAGCGATGGTAGGAAGACTGAAGGGAGTTATGAACAAACTCGTTGGGTCTGCTCAGTCCAGTTTCATTCCAGGGAGATTAAGTGCAGATAATATTGTTGTGGTTCAAGAAGCGGTCCATTCAATGAGAAAGAAGAAGGGACGGAGGGGTTGGATGCTGTTGAAGTTGGACTGGAAAAAGCCTATGATAGGCTGCGCTGGGATTTCTTGGAGGACACACTACGGGCAGCGGGTTTGTCTGAAGAGTGGGTGGGTAGGGTTATGGAATGTGTCTCGGGACCAGAAATGTGTATACTGTGGAATGGTGAGAAAACTGAGTCATTTAAGCAATCACGAGGGCTCCGACAAGGAGATCCTTTGTCTCCGTACTTGTTTGTGTTGTATGGAGAGACTCTGTCACTTAATTGATGAAGCCGTGGAAGAGAAGAGATGGAAACCTATTCGGTTGTCAAGAGGTGGCCCTCAGTTGTCTCACATTTGTTTTTCTGATGATTTGATTCTATTTGCTGAAGCGTCAGTTGCACAGATCAGAGTGGTGAGGAAAGTGTTGGAAAAGTTTTGCAAGGCATCGGGGCAGAAAGTTAGCCTTTAGAAGTCTAAAATCTTCTTCTCAAGTAATGTCTCCAGAGGGAGGGAGGAACGGATAAGCAGAGAAAGTGGATTTGCTTCAACCAAAGAGTTGGGAAATTACCTTGGAATGCCGATACTTCAGAAAAGAATCAACAAGGATACATTTGGGGATGTCCTTGAGAAGGTTGCTTTGAGACTTGCGGGATGGAGGAAGCAGACACTTAGCCTTGCTGGCAGAGTCACGATGACGAGAGCAGTACTATCATCGATACCAGTTCATACTATGTCAGCGATTAGCTTACCCGCAAGCACTATCGATAAGTTGGAGAGTTTAATGAGATCATTTGTTTGGGGAAATGGCCAACACTTGGTCTCATGGGATAGAGTCTGCAGACCAAAGAGGATGGGAGGACTTCGGATCCGGATGGCAAGAGAGATGAATAAAGCATTAATTGCTAAGGTAGGATGGCGTTTGTTACATAGCCCAGAGAGTTTGTGGGCACGTGTCCTTATAAGCAAATACGGAGTTGGCAATATCTGTGATCGGGCTTGGATGGGAAATCGTAGCAATGGATCCTCTACTTGGAGAAGTGTGGCAATGGAGGTTCGGGAGGTGGTATTAGAAGGACATGGGTGGGTGATAGGGAATGGCAGGACAATCAAATTCTGGAATGACAAATGGATATCGGACCAAACTCTGAATGAAGTTGTGATCGCAGAAGTACCGGAGGAGTACTCAACAGTAACCGCACGAGATATGTGGGTAGAGGGGAGAGGATGGGACCATACTCGTATTACTCCTTACGTATCGGAGGAGACATGGCTTGAACTAGGATCAACAGTGGTTGATACAGTCACTGGAGGAGATGACAGGTTGTCGTGGTGTGATACCAAGAACGGTCAGTATACAGTCGGATCAGCTTATGAGTTAATCACACGGGATGAGACCCCTGGACAGGATATGGAGCTCTTCTTTCGTAGGCTGTGGAAGGTAATAGCGACAGAAAGGGTGAGAATGTTCTTGTGGTTAGTTGTTAATCAAGCCATAATGACGAACGCTGAAAGCTTTAGACGTCATCTGAGTGGCATAGACGTGTGCCAAGTGTGCAAAGGAGGTATTGCGACAATCTTACATGTTTTTAGAGATTGTTCAGCGATGAAAGGTATATGGGACCATTTTGTAATAGAGAGAAAGAAGGAAGTTTTCTTTTCACCGACACTACTAGAATTGATGTACAAGAACTTGAGTGATACGAAAGTGAGAGATGGGATCCCGTGGCCGACAAAATTTGCTCTTGTTGTTTGGTGGGGTTGGAAATGGAGGTGTGGTAATGTATTTGGAGAGACCCGGCTTTGGAGAGATAGAGTTTTATCTTGCGGAACATGGCGAGGGTATAAGTTAAAGCGAACGAGGCTAAGAGTAAGCCTGGAAGAGGAAGACAATGCAGCGAAATCATGGTGCAGTGGAGACCACCACCTGTGGGTTGGACGAAGGTGAACACGGATGGTGCTTCGAGAACACGGATGGTGCTTCGAGAGGGAACCCGGGGTTGGCGACGGCAGGAGGAGTACTAAGAAATAGTGATGGAGAGTGGCTTGGTGGCTTTGCTCTGGATATTGGAAGATGTGGAGCTATTTTGGCAGAGCTCTGGGGAGTGTACTACGGCCTGGTACTCGCTTGGGAGAAGGGGATACGAAGATTGGAGGTTGAAGTGGATTCGGAGGTGGTGGTGAAGTTCTTTGAGACAGGAATTGAGGACACTGATCCGTTGTCTTTCCTGGTACATTTGTGCCATGGCTTTCTTAGAAAGGACTGGTTAGTCCGTGTTGTTCATGTGTATAGGGAAGCAAACCGCTTAGCTGATGGTTTAACTAACCTTGCATTTCATCTTCCTTTTGGTTTTCGTAATTTTGTTGTTATTCCATCTGAGTTTGTTGCTTTGGTTCAAGAGGATGTTTTTAGACCTGCAAGGCCAAGACTTACTCGAGTGTAGTTGATGTTGGCATTTTAATAAAATTGGGAGGCATCTCTCATACTCTTAACCAAAAAAAGAATATATTAATATTTATTAAAAAGAAAAAGAAATAAAGACAATGGCATTTGGTTGTAAATATATTAAAAAAAGTAGGGACAGAATCCCAAGAGGAATTATGCTTTAATAGTATAGATATATCTAATGTTTCATTTTGACTATATACATATGCTAATCTTGTATCATATGTACTATAATTATTTTATAGATTTATATACAAAAACTTCTATAGGATAAACCTAAAAAAAGTTTTTGTCACAAATATAGATCTTAAAAATAAAATGACCAAAATATATTTAAATATTTTATCAAAAATAAATAATATATATATATATATATTCCTTTTGGGTTAACAGTTCCTAGATATTTTTGTTTAGAGCTAAGAAGTGCGGTTTTAGAGATAGGGTTTCAAAGTTTGTCCAAAAAAAAAAAAAAAAAAAAAAAGAGATAGGGTTTCAAATTTAAAAAAGAAAAAACTTAAATTTTCAAAATAAAAAATGCTATTTTGATTATTTTAGTTTTTGAGATTTACTTTGTGATAAATCGAACAATATTTAAATCATGTATATTAAATCAGAAGTCTGATTAAATCGAACAATATTTAAATCATGTATCATATGTACTATAATTATTTTTTACATTTACATATTACAATTAATATTATTTGAATTTTAAAAGGCAATTCTTTCAAATATAATTTTTAAGTTTTTTATCACAAAAATAGACTTCAAAACTAAAAAAACCAAAATAGCATTTTTTATTTTAAAAAATTTAAATTTTTTTTTTATCTTTTAAAATTTGAAATCATATCTCTAAATTCTACTACTCAATTCTAAACAAAAAGACTTATGATCCCCAAATGGTAATATATATTTATTTATTTTTGATAAAATATTTATATTCATTTTGATAATTTTTATTTTTAAAATCTATATTTGTGACAAAAGAAAAATTTAAATCTATCCTAGGTAATTTCTCTATATTAAATCAGAAGTGTGATTAAATCGAACTATATTTAACCGTGATCCGGTTTAACTTTGGTCCGACTTTAAAAACATTGGGTCAGTGACATCAATTTTCTACAAACCTAACTGTCCAATCACTACCACTGACTAACTTGAGTATTTGGAACTTCTAACAATAATGAGTAATCACTAGTGCACTGGTGACAAACATACGCTCTTAAAATAAAGCTTCAATATAGCTAAACATACAGTCTCAATATGATACAGACCCAAATGATGAAACATAAACATATTGCTCATAAATCATAAGAAATAGAAACACATCAAATCATACCTTTTAAGACCACATTTCTCTGCTTGCAAAGACAGATAATAGAAAGTTTCACACCACAATATTGCAGAGAGAAACTAACGATCAACACACGCTTTCGTTCTTCGACCATATATATATATATATAGAAACCTTTTAAACATGAGAGACACCTTGAACCAGACAGACAGGAGGAAGGAAACTTCATTGTACCTGAAAACAGAGTTTTGAGTTTCAGATTTTGTCAAGCTTCTCTGCCTTCACAACCGGGTTTGCTTTAGCTATAGCTTCTTGCGCAGCAGCATGGTAATTGAAGGAGCAGTTATGTATGTCTGCATAGCGGTGTGTCCCGCAGAAGAGGTCACCACAGCGACATTTGAATCCGGTCAAACCAACCCGTTTGTTGCAAGTAGCACATCGGCTTGGTCCTTCCTTTGGTTTTGATGCAGCTGCTTCTGGAGCTACGGCCTCTGCGACGACTTGGACAGAGGATGGCAGTACAGAAACAACTACTGGCTCAACGGATTTGGTTTCAGCATCAACCAACGCAGCAGTAAAGGTTTCCTTCATTATGTTGCTGGATGATGATGCAAACATAGTCCCCTGTTCCTGTTGAAACAGGATAGTCTTGTGACACTTCGAACACATGTTCATTGTGGCAGCGCTTCCAAAGAAACCGCAATTGTTGATGCAAAGCTTGGGACCTTCAGGTGGACTTTGGCATCCTGTCTTGTCGTGGTCCATTTCTGCATTTCAAAACAGGCATCCTCAATTTCACGTAGAAGACAGACATTTTTTGTTAAAAAAACTACTCAATTCAATACGTTTCACTAACGTCTCAGAAAGAAAAAAAAGCACAGTCGTTATAATTAACCATAAGCAAATGAAGATGTTGTTTTCAACATAGACTCTAATCTACCATTATACACAAACTCATAAGTTCATAACATATTACCAACTTCTTATGGAACCCTTCTAATGGATTAAGATGTGGAAAACTGAGTGAAACAAGCCTAGAACTGCTATTTGTGCTAACACTAAAACCTAATGCACAAACAAATACTCATTTCCGTCCAACACTACCTTCCCTTTTTAGAAATGAACCTTTGGTATCAGCATAAAAGCTGAGGACTTCCATAGAAAATGATTTCAAATTTGGAAACCATACAAAACCCACATAGCTAATCTCACTCCCATCTAACCACTAGCTTTTCTTCAAGAGATACTAAAAGATCAAGAATATAGCCTTCCACATCAGAACAAAAGTTTAAAATCGCTGAACCAACACTAGAAATTAAAAGTACAAGAATTAGCCTCACATCCAACACTACCTTCCTCCTAAGAAATGAATTATTGGAAGTTAACCTATAATATGAGCTCAAAAGCTGAGAAATTTCATAGCAAATCATTTCAAATCTCTAAACCATACAAAAGCCACATAGCCTAATCTCACTTCCAGTCAACATGCAAATACTACCCACTAATCAAATCATTAAAAAAGTATCATAAAGTTAGCTATGTAGTATCTACATCCGACACTATCTTCCTTCTTAGAAGAAGTTAAACTTTGATATCAGCTAAAAAGCTAAGAACTTTGACAGCGAATGATTTTAAATTCTAAAGCATACAAAACCCACATAGCCTAATGTCACTACCATTCAACATGCAAATCCTACCCACCAATCAAATCATTAAACATTCGAAAATCATCAAAACGTCTCATAAACTTACGCTTAAAAAGTGAACCCTAAATATTAAACTAGAAAATCGAATAACCAAAAAAGCTATTCACCTGTTCTAGCCCGAGAAGCCTTGATTGATCAATCAGTACCTAATCAATTGAAAAGAAAAGAGACAAAAACCCAACACCATAAGTCGACAGAACAAAAAAAAACACACAAAAGGGGAAATCGAAAATCGAAACCCAAACCCGATATAACGGATACCAATCAAAATAGAAAGGAAGAGAGAGAGAACTTTACCGTAGGAATATCTCCAAAGAAGGATCTGTCTGCTGGAGAGATCCAGCAGAAGCTGAGAGGTTAGAGACGAGAGAAAAAAAAGGTTTCGGCTTTTGTCTCTTTGATATTTTTTGGGATGTTTATATATTTCATTCGCACCGTTTGTGTTAGAGTTTGCTATGACGTGTACGTGTTTTATTAGCTGTTTGCTTAGATTTTTTTTCTCTTTATTCATTTCAAATTTTCAATTTCTCTTTTGTAAAGGTATTCTTCTTTAAATATGGTTAGATATTTTCAAAAATATCTAATTATTATTATTTTTTAAACGTAATATAACTGATATTTGGCATTGGCAGCTTATAAACTGAAAACTAAATCCTGAAAACGCTCTACCTTCTCTCTATCACCTTGCCGTTTTAAAAGTGTAATCTGACCGACGTTGGTGGGCTTCCTTAGCCGCGACGTCGGTCGGATCTTTAAATCCCAACGTTTTTCTTTTCCGATATGTATCCTGTGTTTGTTTGGTTTAGTTTCCGGAGACGCATTTATCTTTTGGTGGTTGTTCGGCGTTGTCTCCGGTGACATACTTTGTTTTCGGTGGTCGCTCGGCTCTGTCTTCAGTGACGCACTTTCCTTTTGGTGGTCGTTCGGTTTTATCTCTGGCGTCGTCATCTTCTTATGCGATGAAGGCGGTCGGCTTTAGTCCCCAATTACGACTTGAAACTCTTAAGGTGTAAGTAGGTTTCGGTAGTTGCTAGGGTGAATTGATTTGTGGTGGCTTTGGATCCAGAATGAGATCTCGACTTCGGCCGATGGAGGCTCTCTTTAAGAAGAAGCATTGGTAAGGAAGATTTTTGTCTTCTCTGAGGTGGTCTGATATGGTGCTGCTCCGTTCCCAGCGGTTCTCTAGTGGTAGGTCTTCGGAGAAAGCTGTGGCGGCTGAGATCCAGATTGCTAGAGTTTCAAGGTAATGGGCTTTTGGGCCAATTAGGGTTCTTTGTGCTGGTTATGTTGGTATGGGCCTTTATGTATTTCGGATGGGCATGTTGTTTTGGGCATCTCTTAGTTGTATTGAATAGGTTGTAATCCTATTGGGATTTGCCCTTTTTAATTTATTTCAGATGGCAAACAAAAAAAACTGATATTTGGCTAAAGTGGAACTTATGGAAAATGCCACTGATATTAAAACTACACTTGAAATTTTTTTATTTTTTTTATAACTTCTATCTTATTAAATCAACTAGAGAGTACATAACCTTCATATAGAAGATCCCTTGTATATTAAAAGAGAATCATTTAAAAAGTTGTAACCTTAAATTTGTAATAATTAAAAATAACCATATTCCTATGTGGCATAGCTTTTTATCTTCTATTTCAATTTAGAAAGATTCCAGAGCATGTTATATAATATAATATATAGTCTAAAAAGTATACTCTCTAGCAATATAATATTTCGTAGACTATAGTTGGTCGTGTATATCAAATATTTATTGTTTCGCATGCTTTCCTTAAATAAAACATATGTAATTACTTAATGTGATTAATATATATATATATATATATATATATGATAATTAATTATTTTAAATAATAAAGATTTGATAGCAATCTATATACTTTTTCTCATTTTGTTTATTTCTTTATTATTAAAATAAATTACACAATTACATTAATCAAATAATAAAAATCTAGATTTTTTGTGTATGTTGTATTACAAATTTTTAAAAATGAGTATAAATTACTAAAACTGTTAAAAGTCTCACATAAACTTTTAGGATCAAGGTTTTAATTTTTTCTATATTAAAATATAATGATTATAAGACCATATAAAGAAATAATTTTAGTTTATATATATACTTCATATCGTTTAAATTAAACTATACATCATATGAAAATACATATGTATACTTTGATATTTGCAATGAACATATATTGAAAAGTTATTTTTCTAATTTTGAAATATGTCATTGTTTTTTTAACAATGATTATAAATTATTGAAACTACTAAACATATCACATTAAAAAAAAATTCGTTGGTGTAAGGTTTTGTTACACAAATATGAAAATAATCATAAAATCATATGAGTAGAAACCTCATTTGATAAATATCCATATTAAAAGTGTGCTATATTACTATGTTTATATCATTTAAATTAAATTATCTATCATATACAATATATAAGATTGATTATTTTGATTTATTTATCCTAATTGCGAATAAACAAGAGTGATAGTTAAATTTATATGCATACGCCAATTTATTACATAATAGTAATTGATTTCTTAATTATTTAATATATATATTTATTATTTTATTATTTTGTAATATGAAGAGAAATATAAAATATAAAATACTTATTGTGCATAAAGTGCAGATCTTAACATAAATATGTATCTCTTTAATTATTTTAAATCATAAGTATTTTCTAAATCCCAGGTTAAAACAAACAAACGAAGTGAGAATAAACTTCAAAATAAATACTTATATCGAGGAATAACCAAAATAAAATAAAAACACAACAAGAGAAACAAATTGAAGATAAATAGGATTGACACGTGAACGTAAACTTCTCATAACCATAATTAATTTTTAAATTTTTAAATCATGATATAAAACTGAGTTAATTTTTGATTTGTTAATTTTTTAATTTTTTTAAATCATTATGGTTATGTTAAATCATGACCATAATTAATTTTCAATTTTTTATTTGCATTTGAAATACTTAAAATATTGTTTTTAAAAATAATTTAAAATTTAACTTATTTTTTTATAAAATTAATATTTTTGAATATATTTTGTAAAAAATATAATTTTTAATATTATTAGACAAATAAATTTTATTAATTTAGTTTTTGAAACTTTATATATTTTAAATGCAAATATTTTACCTACTGCTTCTTAAGAAAGCATTAGGGAACTTGCTAATACTCTACCAATCAAGTCCAGTGACACTCTGTTTAATTATTTTCCATCACTCGAACACTGAAAAGTGAAAAGATATATTAAATCGGGTCCATTAAATTCTAAGTTTTGATATACAGTTCTAATTATAATTGTTTGTGATCCTAATTTGTTATTGAAATGGGTACATAGGTATGAAAAACAAAGTTCTCTGTTGATGAAGTTGTCGTTGCTAACTTATCAACAACCTTTTTAGCTTCTCTCTTGGTCCATTGAAAATATATCGCTTCAAACTTGTTATACCACCATCTAATTTCCCGAGTCCAATTATACATACCAAAATGAAGCTTCTTATTTTGCAGGATTTCATTCATTACCTCACAATCCGATTCCATAATAACAAGTTTATATCCTAAACTCCAACAGTGTTGGATACTCATAAGAAGTGTCTGAAACTCACATTTCAGTCCATGTAACACCGGCTTTCCAACTGCTTGAACAGCTCCTCTGTAATTATCATTTTCATCAAGAAAAACCCATCCAGCTTTCCCTGGTCTATTATCATTGACATAAGAACCATCAATGTTGCATTTTATCCATGTTTGTGGTGGTCTTGTCCATTTACACAGATGTGCTTCTGATCCCATACTATCTCTTCGTTGTCCTACTGCCTTATCAATATCGTCTTGTCTTGCTCATTCCTTTGCATCATCCTTAGCATATTGCAGTAACGTCCTCCAATGAGCCGTTTTTTGTTGAAAGATAAGAACATTTCGACTCTTCCATAGCCTCCATAAAATCCACAAAGATAGTTGTTGCAAATGTTGGAATTTTGTTGATGTACATAGCTGTAAACAAGTTAAAATCTTTTCTTCCAAAGTTCCATTTACTACACTTGAAATTTTTCATCAAAAATAATTGATCGATATTTTTAATTCTGTAATTTTATATTTTACTATAGTAAAATCATATATTTTCTTATTTTTAAATAACTAATTAAGATATAACATCTACAACTATAATAAAACTGGAAAATAACTGAATAAATTTTGTAATATTTGACGAACAAAATTTTTACACGAATTAATATTTTCATCATAACCCAAAATTTGAGACCACCTAAGAAAAAAATTATATATAAATTTAATATTAATTATTGGATTTTTCTCTCCTTGAGATTTTTTTGGAGATGTTTTATATTTCATTCACAACGTTTATGTTTGAGGCGGCTACATACGTGTATGTATCTAAATGACTGTTTCTTTTCATTTTTGTCTTTTTACTCATTTCAAATTTGTAATTTTTTTATCTTTTTGAGTTATTAATATGGTTTGATATTTAAAAAAAAAGTACTTTAATATTTTATTAATATGTGATTCTTAAAAAGATCAACCAATTAAAAACATATATTGAATGTGATTTTGGGTTAAATCCCCCTTTTAATGAAAACTTATTTTCGGGATTATTTAGATTTTTTTTTGGTGATCGCATCTTTGATAGCTTCTTTATCATCTTTTATTCTCTATTAATTGGATGTTATGCGTTGATTATTATGGTCTTGTTTTGATTCCTTAACAAGCACCTGATTTTCAAGTTTTTTATTTATTTTTCTGTGGATATGAAGAGAAAATCACTAGCTCAATTTTCAAGATGAATGCAAGGGTTGGTAGAGACTCGCGCCAAACCAATAAACTGAGTATGCGTTTAATCAAATACTAGAGTTTGATCCGTGCGTTCGTGTGGATATTAATTTTTACGTGTTTATTACCGGACTGAATTGGTTAATAAGATTATTTTTGATACAAATATTTGAACATGTTTCAGATAAATTGGTTATTTAGATCTTATGTTCTTATACATAAGAAAAAAAATTTCAGCATAGAGAAAAACTAAAGGGCAAAAGGCCCATGTTAGTATTTAATAATGGCCCAGATTATCCTCCCGTCGAGGACAAAATGACCCGGTTTAAGTTAATTATAGTAAACCGAACATGGGTTAAATGAAAACCACAGCTACAGCAGCATTCGTTCTGAATCTGATTTAGGGTTTATCAAAAAGGTTAAACCTTTATTTCTCTCAGAACTCAATCTCTATCACTCTGCGAACGAGACGCCTCCACCACTCGATGTCAAAGCTTCTTTGAACAGAGGGCAGAGTTCTTCGCCTTATATGCAGAGAAAATGCATCCGATTCCTCACCCGAGGAGCTCTGTTGTCGAGAATAAATGTTGTCAAAAGTTGTTGACTTCACAGTACATTTTGGCTAAGGTTTTTAGAAAAGATGGTCCTTCCCTTGGTTCCGATTTTGACCTTCCTCCCAAAGGTGTTGTTGATCAACAGAAAGAAGAAGCAAGTGTGGGAAGAAAGAGAAAGGTAATAATTGCAGAATTTCCCCCCAATCAGGATTTTTTTAGTTTTTGATCTTTCATTTTCTTTTTATTTAGGTTTCGGAGCAGAGTACGAGTAAGGAGGATTGCGTTGTGAAGAAACATGGTATTGGCAAGGGTTTGATGACAGCGTGGCGGGTCATGAATCCGAATAGTAAAGAAAGACCGACCTTAAAGAAGAAAATACAACCAAATCAAAAGAAGAAGCAATTAGCATCAATACTGGTACACTTGTGTTTTACTTATTTTATCTTTCTTTTGAAACTTCTTGTTAACTGCAGTTATTTTTTTTTTTGCTTTTTCAGAAGCAGAAACAGTTGCAGAAGACGGAAAAGAAGAGGAATTCTATAAATATAGCAGAGGTAGCTTAGATCCTTTTTTCTTTTTTTTTTCTGGAATTTTTTATTTAAATTATAGTCACAAGCCAAACAAAGAGATTATCTGACTCTTGCTCTGTAGACCACCGAATTAAACAAGGATCAGACGGCATTTAGTGAAAAATGTGAGCTTGGTGTGGACGGGGTGGTATTTAAAGAAACCTGTCAAACAATTTCGATACTAGTTGATGACGAGGAATTGGAGATGCGTGAGCAGCGACAGGAAGGACCCTTAACTTGCTCATGCCATACTGCTACTAGTGGTTGTTGTTTTCTTTGCAAAGGTATGTGTGTAATGTTATTTGTCTCTTGGCTCAATCAAGTACCTTTGTTACATCTATGTTGTTGTTCTTTCCAGATTTATTGCCCAAGTTTCCCCCAAGTTCTGTTCGCATGAGGCTACCTTTTGCTTTAAATCCATGGAATTCTTCTCCAGAGTCTGTCAAGAAACTTTTTAAGGTGAGCACTTGGTGATGATTTCTTCTTGAATTACCTTTCTTGGAAACTGACCCTAGTACTTTCGTATGTTGACAGGTTGTCCATTTCCTGTATACTTATTCAGTAACTCTTGATATATGCCCCTTCACGATTGACGAGTTCACACGCGCATTTCATGATAAGGTAGGTGCTCTCCCTTATTTGATAACAATATGTTCAATCTCTTATGTTCACTCTTTCTTAAAATAACATATATATATATATATATATATATATATATATATATATATATATATATTACATTTCCTCTTTCTCAGGACTCCTTGCTCCTTGGTAAAATTCATCTTTCCCTGCTGAAGTTGCTTCTGCTTGATGTTGAAACCGAGCTGCAAAGGGGATCTTTTTCAACCTTGAGTATATCATGCAAGTTTCTTGCCCTGCTACAGTCGGTATGCTTCCTTGAGCTAGTTTTTTCCTTGGCATACTTCCGTTTCTAGTTTGTTTTATTTTTTACATTCTCCATGATAATTTTTTAGGTGGAGAGCCAAATTATTATTCTTGATATGTGGAAGGATTCATTAAATTCTCTTACATGGGCGGAGATATTGCGTCAGATATTGGTTGCAGCTGGTTTTGGTTCAGTAAAGCGTGCTGCTGGTCAATCAGAGGAACTAAGTAAGGTGCTGATTTCGTTCACCCTTTTGATTCTCGTTGAAACACTATCTGTGCACTCTCTTTACTTGGCTTGCAAGACCAGTTTATCACATAAATGCCTAAAAATGCTACTTCTCTTGTCCTTAAGGACATATACTAGCATGTTTTGTTTATTCTTGAAGATGGGTTAGTTGCATATGGAATACTCAAGGTTCTTTCTCAATATTCTTTTTTTTTTAATTTATATCCTCCGATCCTGTGCATGTTCTATGTCGTTTATAGATTTTATTTTATATATTCTGATGCGTTATTGGTTGATGTTACCTTTCTTGTCCTCTTCTTTCTGTAGGAAAGGAGACTCATGAAAAAGTACGGCCTCCGTCTTGGAACATTAAAGGGTGAATTATTTAGAATGCTTAACGAGCAAGGCCAAAATGGCTTGAAAATATCCGAGTTAGCTGATGCAGCAGAGGTAAATTATTATCCACCGCTTCTTGTTAGTATGCTTGTACTGTTCTCCTGCTTGCTGAAATCCTCTAATAGAATAGGCTGCTGGCTGGTTAATGTTATAGGTAGCTGCGCTGAATCTTGCAACTGCATCAGAAGAACGAGAGCGTTCAATATGTTCAACGCTGGCAAGTGATATTACAATTTTCGAAAAAATATCTGAATCTACATATCGTGTACGTGTTAATTGTTTATCTGAGGAGAGCCAGTCTGATTCGGGCGAGTCTGGAAGTGTTGATGATGATGAATCTGGTGATGAGATGGAGCAGTGTGTTTCAGAAAGTTTTGTATTTCGAAAAGCTAAGTGTAGGAAAAGGCGGAAGATGCTTGAAGTATGCAGTGAGATTGATGAGAGCCATCCTGGAGAAGCATGGCTGTTGGGGCTAATGGAGGGGGAATATTCAGACTTAAGCATTGAAGAGAAGTTAGATGTTTTCATGGCTTTGATTGATCTTCTTAGTTCTTGTTCCACTATCAGAATGGAGGTAACTAACTAGAACACATATATTTCTACCAACTCTTCAAGTGCTGAATAACTTTCACAACAGATTGTTTCTGTATATGAATATAAAAACTGACACCCTTCTGTGAGAGTTGAGAATGACAAATAGATTTTTCTTATTATTTTTACAACTATGTCTTTGGTGCGTGTGCTAACTTTGATCTTGTACCACAGGATTTACCGAGAGCTATGGTTCCTAGCATCTATAGTCATGGTTCTGGTGGAAAGATCAAGAGAGCATCCTCCTCTAATCAGCGCGTATCATGGGTCCATGGAGGAGGAGAGAGAATCGAAGAGCTTTCTTCTAAATCGTCTGATTCTCATCCAGTTGATTCATCATTTATTGTGGCAAAGCTCGCTGGAGATAAAGTAGCTAATAATAATGTTCACCCTATGCAATCTGTATACCTTGGTTCTGACCGTAGGTTCAACAGATACTGGCTTTTCTTAGGCCCATGCAACCCGAATGACCCTGGTCATAGGTGTGTCTACTTTGAATCTTCTGAAGATGGTCACTGGGAAGTTATCAGCCACAAGGAGGTGATGTCATTGATTGTGCACAATTAAATGAGAACCTCTGTATTGATTCTGTTCCTATTTCCCTATTGCAGGCTTTGCGGGCACTGCTGTCAGTGTTGGATGATAGGGGTAGACGGGAAGCTCGGCTTATTGAGTCATTGGAGAAACGAGAAAGTTTTCTCTGTCAAGCCATGTTAAGAAGAGTTGAACATTTAGTCAGAGAGGACAGTTCGTCTTCTTCACCGGTCTCTGATATAGACAACAACAACCTATGTCTGAATGAAATTGCCAAGGATCAACAAGCAGCTATAGTATTTGAGACCCGGGACAAAAGCCTATTGTGGAGCCTTGTTCAGGAGTTTGATGAATGGATATGGGATAAATATTATCTTAATCTCAATGCTGTTAAACACAGCCGAAGATCCTACCTTGATTCACTTACTAGGTGTAAGAGTTGTCATGATTTGTATTGGAGAGATGAGAAGCACTGTAAGATTTGCCATGCTACCTTTGAGCTGGATATAGATCTTGAAGAAAGATATGCGATTCATGCAGCCACATGCAGCAGGAAGAGTGATTCATTTCCAGATCATAAAGTTCTATCTTCCCAGTTGCAATCACTAAAGGCTGCAGTGTATGCTATTGAGGTCTGTCGATAGTCTCTTTTGCTTTTACTATTTTTCCCTTTCTCGGTTTGTTTTGTGTTAAAAAACGGCTCCTTTTCTTGGTTAACATTTTTCAGTCTGCAATGCCCAAAGATGCCTTGATTGGTGCATGGAAAAAGTCTGCTCATAGGTTATGGGCCAAAAGGCTTCGGCGAAGCTCGACTTTGTCTGAAATTACGCAGGTGTTCATTTTATTTATGCAAGCTCCTTTTTCCTTATTTTAGTCCAAAATGATTGTTCTCTAACAAGTACCTCTTGTTGCTAAAAATCATGGTCTGAAGGTGATTGGCGACTTTGTTGGGGCAATCAATGAAGATTGGTTATGGCACTTTGGTGAGGAAGAGGCTTTGATGAAAGAAATTTTAACTAGCTTCTCTTCTATGCCTCGAACAACTTCTGCGATTGCTCTCTGGTTGGTAAAACTGGATACCTTGATTGCGCCTACTTATGTGGAAAAACCTCAACTTGAAGGGAATCAATTGAACAGGACCAGAAAGAAATACAAGTATGATCTACTTCTCTATCATCATCATCTGTTAGTAGTACTATAATAATTTAACTTTGCTTGTTTTCAGTTAATAATGCCTACTTGATTTCCTGATACTGTTTTTGGATTATTTGAGTTTTTTTTTCACTTACCTGGACTTATTTTTTTTCAGGTAGGCGAACGTATAAGCAGTAGTTGTAGCTCTCATCTAGACATCACGGAAGGGGGATACGTAGGAGGAATATTGTATAGAGAAGAGAATGTTTTGTTCCTGCATTAAGTGACTTTTTGATAAAATATGTATATAGACATTTTAGCAAGTAGCAGGATCGCATTCGTTTTTAAATTGTTCTTTTTTTCATTGTATGGGAAAAACGTAGTTTTATGTCCTGGTGACATTTTTGGGGGTTTGTTGTGTAAAATAAATCGATCACCATTGTGTTATGTGGTGATCTAACAATATATCTGTAGTTTGATCCTTACAAACATTTTTATAATTATGTGTATTTGGTTTGTCAAAATTAGCAAACATATTATTCATAACTAGATTTTATATTCGCGCTACGCGCGAGTCTGTTTTAATAATTTAGTTTAATTAAAATAACTTAAAACTAAAATATTAATTGAGTAGTATAATTTTCTTATTTAAAATATAATCTTTAATTTAGTATTTATGTTTTCTTATAATTATGTTATCTTATTAGCTATTTAGTTATTTGTATTTGTAAATATAATAATTATGTTTCTAAACATATTCATATTTTTTGGAAATATTAATTTATATTTTAAAATATTAAATAGATTTCTCAATACATGTAAACTTTTAACAC
>CAKOAT010685153.1:209004-236752 GCA_932364175.1 Eruca vesicaria subsp. sativa | reverse complement strand
TCCACATGAGCTAGACAAGCAAATCAGCATAAGCATTGAGTCCATGGCTGTTCATGTTCTGCTTAAGCCTATACAATGCTCGGCTCTCTTGCTGCCTTACCCTCTCCTTAGACAGTCCATAAATCTCTCCTATCTCAGACAACGATCTCTGCTTCCCACCATCAATCCCAAACCTCAGCTTGATGATCTTCCTCTCCTTGGGACTCAGCACATTAAGTAGATTCCTTACATGGTTCCTCATCATTTGCTTCCCTACGCTCATGTCCGGTGTCTCAATCCCACTGTCTGGTGTCACTTCCTGTAAATGGATTATTACCATGTAATGCTCTTGGTCAGAAGTCACATTTACAAAGTTAAAAGTGTTACCTGAAAGGTGATGTCTTGATCAGACCAAATGGGTTATTGCATTGATAGAGGTGTTCTTGTATTGTACAGAAGTTTATCAAGCTTCTCCGTTGAGACACCAACGTGGCTTGCGAGTTCTTCTTTGCTTGGACGGTAGCAATGTGTTTGAGAGATAACCTGCAATATTGTCACACGCCTGTCAAAAGGGATAAAGAAGTCTTTTGAGGAACAGCACACGACAGTAAATGCTGAGCACAAGAATAATAATCAGAAGAGAACCTTGGAGACTTGAAAGAGAAACACGTCAAACACAGCCGCTTAATACAACACAACTTATTTTTCGTTTTTATCTCTTTTTTTTTTGTGTTTCTTCAGATGTTGCCTAGTTTTTCATTACCTCTGAGGCAATACTCATATAACCAAAGTAAGAAGATGAAAGAAACACTGTAAATGAGAAACTTACCTGAATAATACCCTTAACCCAGATTCAATTGTTTCTGAGGATTTAGCAGAATACAATACCCTCTGCTCGGAGAGGAGGTTGCGAAGTAGACTAAGGAGCTCTTCTAAAAATTAAGAAAGAATACCTCCAGCTTCAGTATCAGCCATAACTAGACAATAAAATTCCAAGTTCAATTAATTTAAACATCAAATTAAAAGCAGATTGAAGTATTTAGTTTTAAGAAGAAAAAGGAAAACGGATTCAGAACATACCACCAGCTATATGCTTCGAGAAAGAATCCAAGCAAGAACAAGAATCATCATCCAGAAGTTCCCAATTTTCATCGAGGAAACCGCAGAGAAGTTATGCAGCAGCAAGGAGAGGAACACACTAGAGAAGTGTTCTGTTCCCTGTGAGGTAAGTAATTTCCTATCAGAAAAAGATTTCTTGCTGGAAAATACTAGAGAAGTCTGTAATTCTCTAGAACCTCCAGTAGGAGACTCCAATTGAGAAATAGTACCTGATACATGCCCACTCACACCCTGTTTGGATTTAGCAACTAACTGGGTAGAGAGCTTGCAAGCCTCCTCCTGGGAACCAGAGCTTGCTACATGCGGCTCTCCGCCTGCAAGCAATAAAACAAAACATAAAAGGATTAGCAAGGAATTAAAATAAGTTAAAAGCAATATTATGTCGTGAGTGATCCATGTTATGATAGAAGCCACTATTTAGAAGACTAAAACAAATTCAATTTTCTCGCCTTCAACAGACTATAGCCTAAATACTAGTACCCAGATAACTTCAACTGAACTAACTTGAGATTGTTCCAGCCACACGTATATAGACAACGTTTTATTGTTTAATTACCATGTCAATTCAAGATTGTTCCAGCCACACATATATAGACAACGTTTTATTGTATAGAGTAAGTAAACAAACCTTTGCAAAACCAGCTGTACCTTCAACGTGTCTTGAAAAATACTCACCCAGTAGACTCATGCGATTTGTGAGGTCCCCACAAGAAGAGCTGTAGCGCATCATCGTTATCAAACCCTTGTATCATCGTTATCTGATGAGATAGACAAAAAACCCTTACTCAAACTTGAAACTGAAAGCATTAGCCGGAAGACCAAATCGGAATACACACAGAGATAAAGTCAATGGTGAAGAGACTCATCTCTCTGTCGTGTTTAAGAAAAAAGAAACGTACCCAAGACTCACGGAAAACAAAGAGATGTGAAAGAGAACATGCGCCGCCGTTCTTTGGCTGGATTTGAAGCTTTCGCTGGGGAACATAGGAGAAGAATGGATGAGAGGAAACGAGAGAAAGAGAGGCAGCTTGTTTTTTTTTGTCAGCCCTTTTTTTTTTTTAATAAGAAAGAGTATTTATATGTCAAGTCATTTCTCTGGTTAGGTTAAAACTCTTTGGTTTAATTTTGGTTTAGTAAAATTATTTTGGTTAAAACTTTAGGTTAAGTAGACTTCTTTGGAAGTCTACTATAATATTTTTCATTATTGTTTAAATAGTTTATAATATATAATCTAAAATTTTTATTTTCATTATATATTTAGTAGACTTAGTATAAAAATTTTGTTGATAAAATTTTAATTCATAAATAAATAGATTTAATTTTTTTTTTTTTCAAATTAGTTAATTATAATTTTAAAATATTTTTTGAAAAACACCAATTAATGTAGACTGAAATAGACGTCTACATATAAGTAGACTTTACTGTAAGTCTACTATACCTAAATATTGGCGCCAATATGGAAAAATAGGCTCCAAAATTCATTTTCACTTCCCGCTTAGTTAATTTAATTTTAAAATAATATATTTTGGTAAACACAAATTAACGTAGACTGAAATAAACGTCTACATATAAATAGACTTAACTGTAAGTCTACGAAACCCTAAACCCCAAACCTCAAACCCTAAACGTTTGATTGATTATTAAAAAAAAATCTTAGTCATTGTACCAAATATCATATATACAAAATATAATCTACTCAACATTAAATATGCAATTTTGAATCATTAAAACAAAATAATTCTAAATCTAGAATCTAACCCTAAGAATCTAACCCTAAGAATCTAACTCTAAAAGACATAACATGTTAGAACCCTTGGTTGCTAAACTATTAACATTGTCTACCACATAGTTCCAAAATAAATATACATTCTTTTAAATTGTTCAATTATATGAAAATTTAATTTATATACCTCATACTAACCTTTAAATTGATGATTTATTAAAAAAATTACCAAAAACATTTTTTCTACAATTTTAAAATTAAATTATTTGATTAAATTAAGATGTAGACTAAATAATAAGTCTACATTAGTTTACACAGTAGATGTTAATGTAAGTCTACCTAGTTGTAGACTTCTTTCTTAAAGTGTAGACCTCCGAAGGACAAAATCGTAAAATATATTCCGCGTCTTTTGTTTGTTCATAAGGGTTAAATAGTAGTTTTAACACCCTTTTAGGTTGGGTTTGCAATTGATTGAATATGGGGTACATCTTTAGAGTTAAGATGAATATTTGGGTTGGTTTTGGCAATTCCCCCATGAATCTAATGATTCCTCTTCACGGTGATACTTGGCGTTGCCATTTATTCAGAGTTTTTCTTTTCTTTCCAACTCATATTAATTCTCTGTATAATCTTTTTTTTTGGTCAGCTACTCTCTTTGTTTCAAAATAATCTATATACTAAAAATTTTACACTTATTAAAAAAACATGTAAATTTTTGTAATAAATATATTATTTTCTATGTTTAGTTATTTCCTATGATTTTTAACCAATCAAAATTTAGTAAACATAATTAATATCTTTGAAATTGACAATTTAACATTATTATCTACATAGAAAATATAAACATAGATCTTTTAGAAACTATTTTTTTTTTCTAAAACATACAGATCATTCTGAAATGGAGAAAGTAATTTTCTGTGTAATCAAAAAGTTTCTAAAGACATCTCTAATGGTTGGCTTCATTTTCTGTTTCAAAAATGCATTTTATTCAAAATGAAACAAAAAATGAAGCATGTCTTCTTTAATGGTTTGCTTCATTTCTTTCGTGTAAAAAAAATTATTTCAAGTATATTCTATGTTCACTTTATCATTAATTATTAATAGCACTTTCTACTTTTTCACATTTATTATTTTTACTCAATTATTTTGTTTTAACAATAGTATAGCACAATTGTTATTTAATATACATTCAATATTATCATATAAGAAATTTATTACATAATATGAATAATCAAACATGGAACACCATATTTGTTTTTTGAAAAAGACATCTTATATATATTTTTCTTTAAATGATTGATAAAAATTTTAAAAGTAAAATATGAGCTTATTTATCTTCCATTATTTTTAAACGAGTTAAAATTATTAAAAATGAATATCCTTATAGTTTTAAATATTAATACCTAATTAAATAAAATAATAATCGAAATTATAAATTTATTAGATAATATTAACATATTTAATTTATTTTGATAAAAGATAAGAATAAGTTAAAGTTAAGGATTAATTCATGATTTAGAAAGTTCAGATTAAAAAATGAAACAATAAACAGTATTACTTTGAATTTGAAGCAGTATTGTTTATTGATTCATTTTAAAGCAAGAAATGAAGCACTATTAGAACAAAAATTGCTTTAAAATGAAATAAAAAGTGAAAAATAAAGTTTCATTGGAGATGATCTAATGAAACCCAGAAAATCTTTGGACTCAGGACTTTCCTTTGGACGGGTAGCAAGACAACACGAGTCGATGCAAAAAAGCATGATGCGATGTGCTTGATTAACTTTTTTCTCATTTTAATCACTGCACACAGATTTTGACTTTGAATAAAGTTAGTTTTTTGTTTCAAAATTACATTTCTTGTAACAAAAATACATTTTTTACTTTTTGTTTTTTCAATTTCGTTAGTACACAGTTCAATTCGATTGTCATGAACTTACACAATACAGAAAAATTCGAATCTGCATTTCGGATTTGAATATATATATATATATATATATATATATATATATATAATATTAAAATTTAACCTGCATTTGCAGTGTAGTCTTTCTCCAAAAAAATTTAACATAAAATTATACAATATTTACATTTATATATGAACACAAATTAATATTAATGTTTAGTAATTAATATCTTAAATTTTAAAACTGATATAGAATTGATTTTTCTTCTTTATAATACTTCAATTTTGAATAACAACATTTAAAATTTACAACGACATTTGGTTCTTTATCGTCACTCAACCACTTTCATCCCTAGCTAGATACTTAAAAAAAAATTAAAATAATTAATAAAAAAAAGTAAAAATGATAAAAGATTACCAAAAAAAATTCAAAAAAAACTTTTGATACTCTTTAGATGACATAATAACACTATTCATTTAAACTATTTAACTCTCGTTTAAGTTTTAACGCTAAATAATTAGATAGTTAAATTTATTGATATACTATTTTTATTTTGTTTCGAACCATATTGAGATATTGGGGTTTTGTGGCTGTTATTAGAGATGTACAATGGTTAAAAATATTCAACACCATAATTTACACCTTTTAACAATTCAGATCATGTTTTTCTTTCTTACACCTATTATTTCAACACAAGTTTTTACACTTACAATAGTTTTTTTTTTGTTTTAAATCAACCTTATCTTATTATTTTCATTTTATTTATAATTTCATATTAATATAATAAAAACTTATAAATTGTAACTTAATCAAAATAACTAATAACTAAAAACTTTTAAAAGTAAATTATATATTTCATTTTTGAAAATAATAAATATGGGTGAATATTAAACTGATTATTGTTGAAATTTTATCACAGAAAGATGTATTTTGGTAGCCAAATAGATGAAACAAATTCTATTGATAGAGTTTTTTAATAAGTAATTCTGAACTTAAAATATTCTTATTTTACTATCCAATTTTTGAGTTTAAATAATGGGGTGAAAATACTAAATAAGTATAGCCAATAAGAAAACAGTATATATGCCAAATTTTAAATTAAAAAAAACATTATCCTTATCATCTAATCAGTTGATGACACATGTTCGTTTTGTCCCCAATTTTATTGATTAAACACGGTTGAATACTTGAATCTTTTCGTTTAAAGAATCCAAGTAAATCTTATTGATCAGCTTACAATTGCAATCAACAGGTTATTTTTTTTTTCTTTATTCAACTACCAATTGTAAATAGTCTCAGTAGCAAGTAGATGTTTCAAAAGTAAAGATCCAAGGCCCAGTATAGACTCAAATAACCTGACAGGCAGGCCTAGAATAATGAATTTAAAATCCATGTGTAGCACAGTAGCAGTGGTTTGATGACTTTACAGTTTAATTCCAAATGTTGAGTTACTAATCATGTGTGTACTTTAGTGTTACTAGGACAAATATGCTATAAATATTTATTTATAAGATTCATATTCTAGAAGATCATGGATATCTATAGATTTAGGTCTGAACTCTGAACAAAGTGAGCCAGCCAAAGCACACAGATTTTAAATATCGTCTTTCCTCGTTGCAGGTAGATCACTTATCAAATAAAAATAACGATGAGCAAACTTCCATAGCATAGTCTCAGCTCCTCAGTTTTCATAATTAATTTAAGCCATCATTCTCTTACTAAATTATTATACATAAGCTAATATTTAATAAATACCATAAATTAATAAATTTTCATCAGACTGAGCCAATTCAAAATATAAATAAAATTGATAAAATAATAACTTTATTAAAAATATATGTAAATATATAAGCCTATAAAAATTTAAAAATTAATAATTTATATGTACTACACAGTTTATACGAAGAAAGAGGCTTTGGACAATCGGTCAACGTACGTTAGGGGTACCGACTCAATCAACCTCTTGACCAAGCTAACTTCACCGGAAACTTGTTCAAGAGTCTCATCAGTCACGAACCTTATGGCTATACATTAATTTTTCTAAGAAAATAAAATAGTTGATTGGATACGCCAAGTTAAAAGTGATAAACTATGATGACGTGCTCGTAGTAAAACAAAATCAAGTGATTATCGTATTCCCCCAGGTATTAAACAGACAAACTAGCTACATAACCCAAATACAAACTTAATTTTCTTCTTATAAACGGCAACAAAATAACAAAGTGTAATACTGACATGAAACGTGTTCATCCTCCATAAACCGAACAAGAATCGATTACTATTACCATGAACCAAAGTATATTGATCGGTTCAGGTCAACACTCAGGCACCAGGAGCCGCATCTTTAGCCCTACCGTGGAAATATCCACCATACTCTCTAGCGTAATCTTTGACATGAGAGGCCGTGTCATAGATCCTACTACGTGCATAATCCATCTGATCCGATCCAACCGGATGCATGCCCCGGTAATAACGGTACGTCCATGACGCCAAGGCCAACGTTCCAAGAAGAAACCCAAAGACCGATAAGAACCCACCAACAACGACAAAAACAGGAAACCAGATCGGGCTCGAGATGATGATCAACGGAAGAAACAATATGAAGCCAACGGCTGCTGCGGTGACGGATATGCCGAGAAGGAAAAGGAAGGTTCCAACGGAGACGAAGAGAGCGAGGTAACTAAAGAGCTGTGAGGAGGTTGGTGAATGAGATTGGAGAAGGCGGAGAAGCGAAGCGTAGGGGCTGTTGTTATCGGTGGTGCCACCGTGGATGGGGAGATATTGAGCGTTACCGCTTGAAAATGTTTCCGGCATTGTAGAGAGTGATTGTTATTTTGTGTGGGTGACAAGAGAACAAAAAAGAGGAAAGGCTAAAACATATGGAGACAAATTCAGATTTGAGGTGGCATTCATGCAAGGTTCGCAAACACGTGGAGATTGGTCTTTGTTTTTTCGTTGTCTTAAATCAAGAGTTTGGTCTAGTGAAAATGTAATTGTTGGTTTTATTTATCTGCCACAACAAATTCAACAATGTAAAAGGCATATAGCATGAGGGATTTAATATTATTTATTTTTTATTAGATGTTATTCATATTTTATAGCAGTAATATTTGTAAAAAGAAATTAGCATTTATGAAATTTATTATAAATATATTAAGAAAATGTATTGTTAAATAATAATTTTAAAAGTGAAGTTTCATATTAACAAACGATTTTAGTAGAATTATGATTGATTACAATCAAATGCATGCGATAATATTGACTAACATTTTCTGTAAATAACTTTATAAATTCTCTTTACCAGTTATTAATGGAGTTGGAGTAGATTAAATTTTAGTATGCTTTCTTATATTATAAATATAAATATATTAATTGATTAAAAATATAAAAGACTGTTACTTTACTTAACACATTTGGAAATTTTAGACCAGCATTGGAGCTGGATCCATTCGGATCTGTTATTGTATATATTTTTTGAAAGTAGGATCCGTTATTGTCGACTCCAAACTTTTAAAATAAGTGTTTCAGACCCATATAGTCCATAAATCTGTTTCGAGTCGGATAAAATGCCTAAGACCATAGCAAACCATGCGTACGAATCCCACAAAATATGATATTCCCCAACAACTTCAAGTCGTGTTGTTTTCACAAATTATCTTTTTTGATTCAAACAAGACTAAAACACCAAGTCAATGATAATATCCGTTAAGTATCCCTCAAGATGTGGACAAGACTAACAAGACCTTGAAGTCTCTCACTCTTTTTAAACTCAAAACCTCAAAACATTCACAAGCCACATAACAACACAGCTCCCTTGATACCAATCCAAATAAACAAAAAATGAGTTCATCGAAAAAGATCACCCTCGTTATCATTCTTGTTTCGTTTTATATGTTTTCATGTGTTTCATGCACTGAGTTTAAAGTTGGAGGAGAAGGGGGTTGGATCGTACCACAATCTAAGACTGAAGGAGATATGTTTAACCATTGGGCTTCACACAACCGTTTCAAAGTTGGAGACACTGTCCGTAAGTACTCTTTTTCTTGATATAATTAATTTTCATCTTTACAAATATATATGAACCTTTTTTGTTGGGATTCTTGAATTTGATGAAGGTTTCAACTACACAAAAGACTCAGTGTTAGTGGTGTCAAAAGAAGAGTACAAGAAATGCAAGGCCACTAAACCGCAACTCTATTCGAACAACGAAGACACGGTTTTCAAACTAGACCGTCCCGGTTTGTTTTACTTCATTAGCGGTATCTCTGGCCACTGCGAAAAGGGTCAGAAGATGATCATTAAAGTCATGGAGACAGAGTCTTCGCCAGACTCTCCTCCTCCTTCATCACCTTCTTCTCCGTCGTCCTCTTCATCTCTATCTCCTCCGGCTTCGACTCATAAGAAGAGCAGCGCGTTCAAAACCTCAGTCCAGTTCAGCTGTTCTGGCGTTGTTGTCTTTACTTTTCTTGTCGTTTCTGTTTTTGGTCTGGCTTAGTTAGGATTGAGCATTTTGTTTTCTTTAGAGGTTCCATTCATCATTTAGGCTGCATCGTTCTTACTTCTTAAGTAGTGACTTTTCAAATAAGAACATTGACCGGTCTAGGTTTCAATCAACATGTTTCACTTTTCTTGTAGCCTTAATTAGGTTCTTTACATTTTCTTATAATTCAATTTCTTTTTTAGGATATCATTTTTAATGTTTTTACAAATATCATCTTCAATTTTTCGTCACAAAATAACATTTTATAGCATATATTATACTAGTTGTTAAATGTTAGAAAGAGAAATTTTATTATATATTTCCAAAATAGAGTAGAACATCAAAACTATATCACATTTGAGTATACTACATGAATGTGTAATATTGAATAGATTTAAATTATAATTTATGGAATATAGTATAAAATTTGTAATTATATATGTCTGTTTTTAAATTTCAAAATATGTAACGTAGAGAAAAAAATCCATGTTTTTAATATGTAAACTACAAAATTAAATAATTGTTTTAACACAACTAGAAACAATTAAAATTAGAAGGGGAACATGCTTTTTCTGAACATTGGATTTCATTTTGAAGTAAGGCACTATAACAAAACAGTTTGGAGGTAGAACACCCGAAACAAATGTAACAACAAAAGCATTAAAACAACAAAAGATACCAATAGATACCATCAAAGGCTAGTATAGAACACTCCAAAAGAGACAAAGCTGATCTTATGGAGAGCGATCAGAAACATGAAAGAGAAGAAGACCCATTATTAAATATGCAAGTATGAGCTCATATGAGGGTCCTATCTTGAAGGTGGTGACATGATTTAACCAAATCGGATCACCGCATGCTAGTAAACGTGATCAGAATCACAATATTAATTATTTCCAACTAGATACCAATCGTTTTCTCATGAAAACTCACAGGAGGATGAAGACCAAAACCTTAATCAGAATTTATAGGTTGTAGTAACCAATAGTTATTTACATTTGACTAATCATATATTTTTTGTGTCATAGATTCAAATTTCCTTTATTTTATCAACCGTTTCAAACACTATCCATACATTTAAAAAACAACTTCATGAAATTTGCAAAAACAATATTATGATAATTTAGGACCAACACTGAAGTAACAACTTTAATTTTGACACACACACAATAATTTAATTTCTGTTGATCCAATACAAAGCTGTCACCATACTTTAAGGGTGGGAATGTATAAATGCTCTTACACACAATTATCTACTAATTTTTGGTAGTGGTTTAGTGATAGAGCAGCTAAGAGAGAACGGGTAGTAGTTTAAAATGGAATACAAGACAAAGACTGACTCAGCATACGCACATATATTAACTCAAACAAAAGACTTTACTCTTTCAAGTGTTCCTCATATCTTGAACCTGGATAGATGCGAATTTCCATCGAGGCCTTTCTCAAAATATCCCTTCGAGTATTCTTCCAAAGTGAAGTCTCTGTATTTTGAAGGGTTTTCTTCAGACAGAAGCTCTTTGATTGGTCCGTAAACCGTTGAATTCGGAAGCATATTTGTGGTGAAAAAGCTCGCTACAGATATCCTCGGTCCAGCTCTGTTCGCAAGCACCCTATGCTCCACGCTGATGAACTTGTCATTCGTTATTAGCTACATAACAAAGAGATTCTCAGCAAAATTGCATTGTTATATTGTACTTAATAAAAGTTTCCCAAATAATATATTGCCTGTAAGAAATCTCCAATGTTGATGACGAGCGCTCCTGGAAGAGGAGAAACATCGAGCCAACAGTCGTTATGAAGAATCTGAAGACCACCGATTTGATCCTGAAGAAGAATGGTGATGAAGGAGGTGTCGGAATGATTACTTGTGCCCAAAGTTAGGTCGGGTTGTGGACAATGAGGATAATAATGGCCGAGCACTGACAAACCCTTCATGCAATCCATGCTTTTAAGAATCTCCGAGTGTAAACCAAGAGCTTCTGAGAGAAGCTCAAAGAGAAAACCACCTAAGGTCATCATATGCTTCGAGTACTCAATTATTGCATCCCTGAGCCGCCAGTGATGTCATGTTACAATCAATGAGAAATTTCAATTTTATCACAAGTTTGATACTCCCTCTGTTTTTAAATAAGTGTCATTTTGACTCTTTGCACATAAATTAAGAAAATTGTATAATAAACTAATATATCCCTATTTAATGTATGTTTAATTAAATAAAAATAATTTAAGTAAAATACTATTGGTTATTCAAAAGGGTAAAAAAATAGATTTAATGTACAAAATTACATTGGGATTGTAGAATGACACTTTTTTGAAACAAAATTAAAAGGCTAAAGTGACACTTATTTAGAAACAGAGGGAGTACTATTTTCAAATTTATCTTTAAATAATAGTAATTTTCATAAGTATTTTAAATTTGTGATAAAAGAAAATAAATTAGCTCTTACTAATCACTAGGTAATAACCCGCGCCTTGCGCGAAATGAGATTATTATTTTTGTTACTTTTAAGATAAAAATGATATCATGTTTGTTTAGCATGGATATTGTTTCAGTTTTACGTTGTTTTATTTAATGTCCTAAAATATAACTATCATTCTAAATCTATATTTATTTTGGTTTGTTTAGTTTAAATGTTTGATGTTTTTAATTTTTTCGATGATAACCAAAAACTATTTTTATTTGTTTGGTTTCGTTTTATATAAATTTTAGACATTTTTTTATGTTGAACTAATAGTTTCCTATTGTAATTTATAAAGACGTGTAAAATCAAATAAAATCTTAATAATATTTTCAAAAAAAAAGAAAAAAAAAACTATTAACATATAACATTTCACTACAATTTGAGCGCTAGTGAAAGAAAACATTAAAAAAAGATTCAACTTCAGTAAGCATTAAAATCCTCACTTGTGGTGAATATTTAGTTATATAGTCACTCATGTCAATGCATGTGTACATATATGTATATGTAAAAGTATATAAATGTGATGATAAATATATGAATATACCATTAATTAAGATTTAAAACAATTTTCTTCAAAACAACACATGATAGTAAATTCTTAAATAAAATTAAGTAAAAATAAAATAAACCTAGAAATTAATAACATTTTTTTTATATTTAGAAAATCAAATTGTACCCGTAAAAAAATAAAAATAATATAAATTATAAAGTGACATCTTCACTTGGTACATGAATTCTGGTTTTAATTAATTTGTGATTTTTATTTCTTTTTAAAGATTTTCTGATTTCTAATTTTTTCTACCAATTTGATTTTGTTTCTAATTCTTGGTCTGATCTGATAACTTTACAAAATGTTAATATTTGACTAAACTAAAGATCCGACTTTACGTGTGGTATTTTTCACCTCATCTTCTTTAATTCATAATCAATCACCTTATTTGTTGTTATTGTGTACCGAAACCTCAAATATGACCAACTTCGGCAAGGTACAAAACTTCAATTTCTATAAATATTTTCATCGCAACATTTTAGTTGATGCTAATCTTAATGATTTTGTATTTTTTTTACAATAAATATATTATTCATTAGTTTCACATAGAAAGTTTTAATTTATTAATACAAAAGCTAAAAATGTAGGAAATGAATTAATTAAAAAATAGTGTATAAACACATTAAATTATGAATTTAAAAAATTAGTGTGTGAACGCATTTATTATTAAATGATTGTGAGATCGACACATATCAATTATGGTGTGAACACATTTATTACAATGCTTCTCTTTTAATATATAAGGGATTTATAAGTTTAAAAATAACTAGATTTTGAGCCGCTCAACCGAGCGGGTGTTTAATTTCGTTTATAAATATGTATATATTTATTTACATCATTATTGGTTATTATTATTCATATGTTTAATGTTTATAAAAGATTCTAAAATATTTTGTTAGAATTCTTTTTAAAACATATATTTTATTTCAAATAAAAGAAAATATATCAAAAGATATTGTAACTAAGTCAAATAAAATGTTATTAAGATATATATGAAATATTACTTTCTAGGAATGGTCCATTTTTAAAAATATCACACATGAAGAGAAGTCAATATAATAAATTTATAAAACATTGATAAATGTTTATAAACCTAACTCCACCCCTAAATACTAAAATCCTAAACAATAATCACTAAACCTTAAACCCAAAATATTATGGTATATTTGATTAAGTGTATTCTAAGAAATTTTTGTTGAGTGAATATATCAAAGAATTTTGAAGAGAAAACAAAATTAACTCAAAATATACCTGCAAGCCAATGGGAGGTCTTCAGGATTTGGAGGATCAGGAGCCATACAACAAACGAAGGTATCTCTCCAGTTAACACATAAAGAAGAAGAATTGTACAGATCAAAATTACTATTGTAGACAAAACTCTTGGTGACGTCACGCGTGAAGTAAGATTTCTTGACTTCAAGATCTTGCTCAAAAAAACTACGAACTCCACCTTGGATCTCTTCAATAACGCTTAAAGGAACGCCATGATTGATCACCTGGAAGAATCCCCACTTCTCCGCTGCCTCTTTGACCTTCTTGACAGTGCCTTCTCGTGACACATGAACGTCTGCAAAGTCGATAATAGGGATCGCGGAGGCAGAAACAGAGGGTTTCTTGTCGGATAAGGTACCTTGTGGGAGACGGAAGATACGAGGAACCTCAGTGATGTGAGCATCTACTAGACCTTTAACCCCTGCCTTGGTCTCGTCGAAAGCTTTGCGCTCGTTGTAAGAGTCCAATTCCATATTTGTTCTTTTAAAATTTCTCAGAAAGGCTGCGTCATATATATAACAAAGAAAAAGAAGAAGGTTATACGTAATCTGGATCTTGATGTGACTTGACGTTTTCGTTCTTGTGGTCGATAAGTGATTAAAGGGAGAGGTATACTAGTCTTTGTTATGATCATGCGGTGAAGGAAAAGATAAGAGAGGCCTATAGCAACGACAATCCATGGTTGAATATTTGGTCTTTCGTGTGTGGTAACGACAATGACCGTTGATGACGTTTGCAGTTTTTGTTGGCCGTGTGATGTCAGCATAAACATTCACAACCAGGAAAAATATAAACGAACGGGTTGAATAATCCTCCTCATATTGGAGGTTTTTCTGTATTTTCCACAAATACTTTTATCAACTAATCATCTTAGTTTAAACCTCATTTTTTTCTGAATTCGATACAATGAAAGTATTGGAAGTAATAAGTAATCTAGGAACCTTCTAATAGGAAGTTATCTATTATGGATTTTTACCGTTTGTTTTTCTGTATTTTCCACAAATACTTTTTATCGACTAATAATCATAAAAAAACTAATAATCTTAGTTTAAAACCTCATTTCTTTCTGAATTTGATAGAATGAAAGTAGTGGAAGTAATGTAGAAACTTCCTAGTAGGAAGTTATCTATTATGGATTTTCACAGTCTGTTTTAGGCCTGGACATATTATCCATAATCCGAAACCGAACCCGAACCGAAAAACCCGAACCCGACCGGTTATGGATCTTTTAAAATACCCGATCGGTTTGATATTCTGATACTATAGTTATCGGGTTCGGGTTCGGTTTAATCCGATATCTGAAATAACCGATTATATGTATAATGTACAGTAAGTATATACATGTATTAATCATTATTTGATTTTGACAATTTCCAAGAAGGCACAACCACGCTTTGTTATTTTCAATTCTAAGACAACTAAGCCTAAACACAACCACACCTTTCATAATAACATTATGGGCGATTCCTCTTCTTCTTAGTTTCAAAAACCTAATCTCCTATTAAAATAAGGTGTTTGATCGAAGAGTATATTCAGAAACACAAACAAGCAATTCTCTCTATCTCCTCCACCATCTTTGATTTCAAGAACTCAATCCGAGGTAAGGACTTGATTTTCAGAAATCAATCTGAGTCTTATGTGTCATATGAATCATAGTAATCTGTTTGCGATTTTGTCTCAGTTTGTTTTCCATTTTAAAACTTTATGTTGCTATTATCGGTATTAGTGTGTTGTTGCAAACATTTTTACTAAGTTTGAGTTTATTAATTTTGAGAGACATGTTTCTTAGTTCTTACCTAGTCAACTTATGAGTGTTTGTTTATTTGTTTTCTTTGAATTTTACTTCAGTTAATCCGAAACCGATACAGTAAAACCCGAACCCAAATGATATATGGTAACTTCAGTATAATTCGAACCCGAACCGAAACCGATGTGTTATATCCGATCCCGATCCGAATTTAAAATTTTTTTAAAATGGGACCTAAGAGGTGTTACAAAAAAGAATCAATATCCGATATACTCGATCTGAACCCGAACGGGTACCCGAACGGGAACCCGAACGGGTACCCGAACGTCCAGGCCTAGTCTGTTTATAAAAGAATGCTCGTAAGATTTGTGAAATACAAACCAAAATGTATTATATAAATATTTTTTTAATAAAACTAGTTGATTTAAATATATATATATATATATATATATATATATATATATATTATAGGATTTAGATACATTGCATTATATGTTTATAGGCATCCGGATCCTCGGGTCGGGTTCGGATCGAATCTTGTCGAGCCTAGATCTTTCGGATTCTGAAATTTGGACCAATATAGCTACCTATAATTTTTTTGGGTCGATTCCGGATCGGATCCTGTCAAATCCAAGTCGGTTGGGATCTATAATCTCAATATCCATAAAATATCTATAATTTTGGGTATATTTTGGATATGGGTCGGTTTTGGTAGATACAAAAAGGATCCAAAATACCCAAACTGGATTCAAAAACCTAAAAAAATACCATAAAACTTTAAAAATATCCAAAGAACCACAAAAATACCCGAAAATTTATTCAAAATTAGACTCAAAGACCTAAAATCTCCAAAATTTTGTCCAAATACTCGAATTATATTTTATCTGAAAATTTTACCCGTGGATACCCAATCGGATTTTGTGTAGACCCAAACCCGAACCGAGACCCACTGATCCATTAAAAGATCCAACAGGTATTTTAGCATAGACTTTCAAATTTTACCCATGGATACCCGATCGGATTTTGGGTAGACCCACACCCGAACCAAAACCCATGGATCCTAAACCTATATTTTTGGATCAGTTCCGGGTAGAAATAAAATGGCAATGACTAATATGTTTAAAAGTTTATATATATATATATATATATATATATATAGTTGTATGTCACTCAATAATAACACAATTTAATAATACTCTAGTTCTTATAACAACAAGAACAACCCATAGATCTGAAGTATTACAATAAACATTTCAACTAATGTTTTAAAGAAAAAAAAACTCAATATTGTTACTCTTTAAGACAAAAGCCCCTTAATAGAGAAATTGCACTCTATAACTACAACAAAAATTAAAATTAGGTCAGTAACCAAAAATCTCCTTCTCTCTCTTCCTCTCTCTTCCTATCTCTCTCTTCCTTCTCTCTAAAAATCTAATTTTATTTTTTTTATGGCTAAACCACAAATAAGCCCAACTCAATATAGCAACGACAACCAATGGTTGAATATTTGGTCTTTCGTGTGTGGTAACGACAATGACCGTTGATGACGTTAGCAGTTTTTTGTTGACCGTGTGAATCTGTGATGTCAGCATAAACATTCATAACCAGAAATAATAAAAACGAACGGGTTGAATAATTCTCCTCATATTGGAAGTTTTTCTGTATTTTCCACAAATACTTTTATCAACTAATTATCTTAGTTTAAACCTCTTTTTTTTCTGAATTTGGTAGAGTGAAAGTATTGGAAGTAATCTAGGAACTTCCTAATGGATTTTTACAGTATGTTTTTCTGTATTTTCCACAAATACTTTTTATCAACTAATAATCATAAAAAAAAAACTAATAATCTTAGTTTAAACCTCATTTTTTTTCTGAATTTGATAGAATGAAAGTAGTGGAAGTAATCTAGGAAGTTCCTAGTAGCCTAGTAGGAAGTTATCTATTATGGATTTTTACAGTCTGTTTATAAAAGAATGCTCGTAAGATTTATGAAATCCAAATAAAAATATATTATATTAATATTATTTGGTTAAAACTAGTTGATTTAAATATATATTTTAAGATTTAGAAACATTATATTATATGTTTAAAATTTTATAATATATAATTGTATGTCATTCAATAATAACAAAATTTAATTCTCTAGTTCTTATAACAACAAGAACAACCCCTGATCTGAAGTATTACAAGAAACATTTCAACTAATGTTTTAAAGAGAAAACAAAACTCAATATTGTTACTCTTTTAGACAAAACTTGGTGGACTTCATGCCTCTTTAGGTGTGGACTTGCCTTTGCCATAGGGACTGTAAGGAGAGAAGCCATTGCGACCTTGCTGATTCCTCGCCTTCCTCACCTTCCCAGCTCCACTTTCTATGTTCAGATGAACTTTTGGCGGCGAAGAGAAGCAGAACGATAAAGCAACCGCCTGTGACAATACAAGACAAAAGAAAATATGAAAACCTGGTTTGTCTTTCTAACCTTGCAAGAACAATAGTTTATTTGTCTGTGAACATTACCTGAAGATCAAGTCGGTGAACATTAAAGATGTCTTTCAGAGAATGCGAGTTGTACGCTGCGATATAAGCCCTGTATGCATCCTTGGCTATCTTGTTCAGATTATAGTCGTTGGCAACATATTTCTCCTGCAGGACAAGAGCCAGAAACGATGTTATTACAACATATCCAATTACAAATGGGAAGTTATTCACAGAACATAAGAATCAGAACTATTACCAGAGCAGATCGAACATTCAAAAGCTTCTTCTCATTGAACTCAAGCTCTTTTACAGGTACTTTTGCAGCCTGCACGTTAAAATACCAATCAATAAAACAAGTAGGTTTAGCTTTGATTGATCTCTCTTTCCTCTCAGTTATACAGTTCATAAGAATGAATCCCAAAATAATTCAAACCTTAAGGTAACGAATAAACTGAAGCTCTTCAGGGATCAAGACAAGCAATGCCTTTCCCTTAGCTCCTTCTCCACGGGCTGTTCGACCAACCCTATGGATATATTCCTGAAAACACCATCACCCACCAACAATGTAAGATGAACACAAACAGACACAGAGAAGATATAGAAAAACCAGAGAGAAGTATTTCTCTTACCGTTGGCTTGTCTGGAGGATCATACTGTATAATCCAGTCCTACATATAATAAGACCCAACACAATAAGATTTCAGTAAATACAAGTATTTGAGTATATAAGAGCGTTAATAAACAATGCCGGAAGCTAGTGTGGATACGTACCACGGAAGGAATATCGAGACCACGAGCAGCAACATCAGTACACAACAAGATACCTTTCTCTGCTTTCATAAAGTCGAAAAAGGTTTTAGTTCTTCGGTTCTGATCAAGTCCTCCATGGATGTCACAGCTCTCCACGTTGATTAGTTTCATGATTTCGGCATGGAATTGTACAGACTTGCACGTCGAGAAGAAGACCATTATTTTCTTGTTTAGGTTCTTTTTCAAGAAAGATATTAGTAGGAGAAGTCTTTTCTCGCTCGGAACAACGCAATAGCCTTGCTCCAATCCTTCATTTGTTACCTAACAGTTTCGGAAACTTATTAAGTAAAATCTACATGGCATGCTACTTGAAATTTTTATGACCAGAGTGTTTTTTGATTCATACCTTGCGTCTACCATCATCGACATCAACAAGAACAGGAGATGTCAATGACACCCTGGCAAGATCTTGAACCTGCAGTGATTCACCAAAAGAGTAAGCAAAAAGTAACTAATAGTGACAATACCGCAGCTAACAGAAAAATACCTTGGAGGTCTGAGTGGCAGAGAATAGTGCGGTTTGCCTAGTCTGCAAAAACATTGTAAGAGCTTTAATCAGTACAAAATCCGAACCATACTAATGCCATATAATCTGTCTAGACATTTAAACATACATAATCCAACAATAGTATTTACTATTTAGCCAGTGGGTTTTGGCTGAGGATAATAGCAATACGATGGCATGTTGCTTAAAGGAAAGGAATCTCAAACTAAAAGGTTTGAATAAGTCTAGTTTTCTCATTCTTCATTAGATAAACCATAATTAAGACACAAAGAGATAACTTACCTTGGGTAAAATCTTTAGAATCTTATTCATGTCTTCCTCAAAATTTTCTTCCAGTATTCTATCAGCTTCATCAATCACAAGGCACTGCAATTAAAAGGAATATATAAAAAAAAAATTCATTAGAATCATATAACTATTAGTACGACTACAACAACAAGCCAAAAATCTAATTATAAAACCAAACATTCTGTAGCTTCCTTCTCTTATTCTATCACAGAGGAGACAGTATGAACACAGCAAAAGCTGCTGTCTACAGTTCATCTATTACTTAAATTGTTTGTCTTTAATAAAAAATGTCCATGTGGGTGAACAGTTAGACTTTTCAACTGTAAAAGAAGACAAGAATATTTGCCAGTTAGAACAAGGAAACGGACAGTACATTCAGGTGTTTATAAATGAAACCCTTTGTATGTTGAAGATGGTCAAGAAGACGCCCAGGAGTTGCAATCAGCAAATTTGAACCATTCGCAATACGTTGTGCCTCCGACCTTCTGTTATTTCCACCAATAACCATGCTGACCGTCAGTGAATGATGCTTGAGTAGCTCCTCCGCCACATTCTTTGTCTGAAATATCAAAAACAGTACAGTAAACATAGGAATGAGAGGCGGCACTAACATACAACAATATTCACACTTTACAAAACCAATGCAATTACAATGAGACCCTCTACATGGAGGATGAGAACTTCACAGAGTTCTTCTACACGGCGCATTGCAAAAATTACAGGACTTTATATACTCATAAAGACAGTATGGTAGATAAAGAAGGAAATTTACCTGGATAGCAAGTTCTCTTGTGGGGCAAATAACGATGACACCAGTCCCGTTGCGAGGAGAGAAACGCTCTTTAAACAGCAACTCTACAGCGGGTATGAGAAAAGCAAGGGTTTTACCAGAACCAGTCCTGGCAGCACCAAGAACATCTTTTCCCTCCAACATGGGAGGAATAGATCCAGCTTGAATCTAGATAACAACAAATGATTAAGAGACTTATAAACAAACCAGTATTCCACAATAAACAATTCTGCAAATCTGGTCTAAACATCAGAAAAAAGGTTCAAGATTTACATACTTGGGTCATGTGCTCAAAACCCATCGTCTTGATAGCTTCAAAAGTCTGCTCTGATAACTCAAGAGATTCAAAAGTCTCATTGGTCATTATCCCTTTCCCAACAACCACCATCTTCTTCTCTTCTGCTTCTTCTTCGTCCTTTGCTTCCACATCTTCTTCCTCAGTTTTGCCACTCTCCTGAGGCTTCACTTTTTTAACCTTCTTTTCTCTCTTGTTCTTGACTTCATCTGCTTTTTCCTCTACGTTGTGTGTTTCATCTTCTTCAGCCCTTTGAACCTCGTTCTTCTTCCCACGGTTTCGCTTTCTTATCCTCTTCTTCACCTCATCACTGGAGTTTTTCTCCACCTCAACCATGTCTGAGCTCTAAATCACAATCCACCAATTCTCTGCAGCAAAAATTACAGAATATAAATAAATGAAAAACACAAAACAATTGAGTTTAATTATATATCTCTGAACTGAAAGAGGGTCAGTTCCAAAACAGACAAAACCAAAGGTTATACAACATAAAATCCGCAAAACAGGTTCTGTATCCGTAACTATTAATCTCTAAAACCGTGGATTTAGATTCTAAAAATCGAAAACTTTAGGGATTGTTTACCAAACTAAAGGTGAGTGGAAGATTGTAAGAGCTCGTGTATTACAGTAGAAAAAGTAAAGTTATCATCTTAACAATACAGAGCTTAATACTGGGAAAGAGACTTACATGTAGAAACGAAACCAGTCCAAAGGATTCGAAGAGAAGGCGGCGCAGAGAGACAAGACAAGAGAGAGGTTTAGGGTTTAAACGAGTGTTGGTAACAAGTTCTTCTTATTGATTTATGTTTCTGGCTGTATTAGAATAATAATTTTTCATAAAGTTACAATTTGTAATTAATACATAATATAGGGACTAGCAATAAGAATAAAATATTGAGAGGGCAAAGTAAATTTCATTTCTCGCCGCTGTGTTGAGTTTTCTTCTCTTTCTCCCTAACTTCCGATCAAAATTATCACGGCGTCTACCGTCGCTAACGGTGTCATTCCTTAACGGTAGATTGCTCCTTAAAGAAATATATATATAGAGAGAGAGAGGGAAGGAATTTGATTATCGGTGGATATAAAGACGGTCAACCCTAAACACATGTGAAGAATCTGATGCCTTGTTATCGTCTTCAAGCAATCTCGGATTGATAAAAACTGAGAAAACCATACGAACAATCTGTCAGATCTTTGTGGAAAGACCGTATCTTTAAGGGAGTTGATGGTTCTGATCTGCGAATCAACAACGTTGAACCTCCTAGCCTATGATTAGAGATTTCGAATATTCTCTTTTTGCGTTTGGGTTTGTTTCTATAAAGAAGAGCTTTTGAGTTTTACTCTTGCGTGTGGGCATTTCAATAACTCTTGTTAATCTCTGAGGAAGCCATGGAAGAGTCTTCCCAGGTTAGTGGATCTATGCCTGAGAGTTTGTCTACAATCTTGATTCTAGTTTTACCACCGGTTTAGTAGATCAAGGTGCACTTAGATTTTGATGTCAATAGGATCTTCTTTTAAATTAGGTTCGGATTATATAACTGGAGAATACATACAGAACAAAAAGAGTGCAAAGTTCATCAAAGCTGGCGATATATATGATGCAATGCAACTTCTTTATATCTGAGCTAAAGGGACTTGCTTCAGTAATGGAGAAGGTTGTAGCTTCGTAATCATTAGAGAGGAACATTATAGAGTTTAGGCAATCATGAAGCTGTGATGTCTTTGTGGTATTGTGTGTGCTAGTGATAGTTGGGTGACCATTTCATAGGTTTTGGAAATATAACTGTTACTTTCTTTTTTGCTTTCTCCAGGGGAGTTTTGTTGCAACCATAAACGAAGAGTATGAAACAATTTGCTGGGGCTGTGGACTTAACCTTGTTCTTCCTTCATACGCACCTGTTTTCAAGTGTGGCTGGTGTGGTGCCATCACCAATCAGAATCCAGTCAGAGTTGAAACCAGAAACTTTGGGTTGAGACGGTTCCGTGACCGCTGCTTTGTTGTTATTCTTGCTGTCTTTATGCTCTTTGTCATATGTAAGTTACTCTTAAGTAGTCCAGAAGAATTAACACAAATTTTAGAAATGGTATACTCATTTTGGAAACAAACTGTAGGTGGTGGGATTTGGGCAGCGTTTCCAGTCATGTTTTCGATCAGCTTGGCTTGTGGGATTTTCCATTCTGTTACAGCAGTGTCTCTAGCGATATCAACATTATCAACCTTCATTCTTGTTGCTTTTAAGTGCGCCGGGAAACCGATTGATATTGTTTATGGAACCCACCCTGGAGTAGGGAGCGGCGCACTTAACAACTATACCTTTTGTCCCCACTGCTCCAAACCAAAGTCACCTAGAACCCATCACTGTCGCACCTGTGGCATGTGTGTCCTCGACATGGATCATCATTGTCCCTTTGTAAGTCTTATGCCCCTTCACATATAACTTGTGTCCTTATTTTATTGGTTAAGAGCTCACGGCTAATGACTCTCTTTTTGTTGTATCATTCATAGAGTACTTGGTTACTAGACTTGCTTATCTATACCTTAACATGTGTCTTAAGGCTAATGACTCTCTCCATGTGTTGTATTTTCAGATTGGTAACTGTGTTGGTGCAGGTAATCACAAAAACTTCATCGCTTTCCTTATCTCGGCCGTCATAAGCACAATCTACGCTTCGGTTATGTGTGTTTATACCTTGATTCATATCTTGCCACCACTGGAAAACCAAGCAGCGTATGCATCCGACATTGCACATGCTAATAGTTTATCGGTTCTGGGAGTGGTGAAGAATATCATGCTTGCTTACATAGCGAACGCTCTCTTCTTCTCTGTTCGAGGCCTTGTTCTGGTATACCTCTTTGTGGCGAGTTTTTCAGTAGCGATTGGGCTGAGTATTTTGCTATGGCAACAGCTTAGCTATATCTATGAAGGCAAAACATACTTAAGCCATTTAAGTTCTCAGGGAAGTGAGGAAGATGGTGAAAAGAGCTGCGGGAATCTATTGACGTTTTTTGGATGTCCGCTTTTGATTGAAAGGTATTTGCCAACTGTAAGGAACTTGAGGAAGAGACATAAGACATAAGAAGAGAATGGTGAGGTGAAGATGTTTGTTCTGTTTCCTCGTGCAATATTTGGAGCTTGTTTTTGGTCATTCAGGATACATTAATCATATACTTGGAGCTGACAGGTTAATGGATATGAGCAAAGTTTGTATCAGGTTTTTGCGAAAACTCGTGTTCATAGAATATGGTACATTTTTGTTTCAAGATTGTAAATTTCTGTTTTCCTGACATGCCTTGAATTAAAATCTCTTTACCACTAATCAATGACTTAAAGACTGTGGTTTAGTGCAGCCCAAAGCTATATTTCATGCATTTGTACATGCTTTTTCAACTTATTCATACTAGCAACAAGGGGAAGCTCAACAATTAAGCGGCACTAATATTATAATACAAGCCATTCTGCAAAGACAACAAAATGAAACGGTTTGCAACTACTTAGTCATACTCATGGTACACCTTTAACAGCGTTTTCTAGTGCTCTAGGATTCACAAAAGGGATGAATTGTAACTGTTAAATCGTTGGGCTCTGTTCTGCAAAAAAAAAAAAAAAGGTTGGCTTCCGAAGGAACACTCATACTCCGTCATGGTCTCAAAAGATGAAACTGTATTACAGTAACATGGGAGTCCAGTTTAAGTTATGTCTTCTTGACTTTGCTGACATATGCCTGAAATTGAAGACAAACAAAACAACGGTTATGGCAATGTTGATTAAATTCTCGAAAGCAAAATTTAAGGTTTATTATATGTATACGAAGGAACCTGGACGAGCTTGGTAAGCTTTGGTTTGGAAGCAGATAGATAATAGTCAATCTTCTCCTATGTTTCATAGAAGATTCTGAACGCAAGGCCTCTGCAATGGTTGTGTAAGCTGTGGAATGGAGATGTCCATTCCCAAGAAACTGGCGCCATTTTGTAACTGAATCAGCTACCGGTTTCTCAGTAATGGGTTTGTCACCACCATATGAAAGCACACCACTACTTCTCTGATCATAGTTGGTAACTAAACTCTCTTGTATCAACTGGAGATGGCCAATAATGTCAACACCAGGCTCTTCCTTCATGTGGTTTTTTCAAGTTATGAGCAGTGAGCATCATACGAGGCCTGTTTTGAAATATGACTTCTTCCCCAACCACTCATTTCAACGCCTAAGGCTTGTTAACTAGTTAGCACCAAATGTCACTCTAAAAAAAAATCTGCAGCAACAATGTTAATAAAAAGAGGTAAAAAGAAAAGTGGTATCCAACCCGAAAACCCTATATAGATCCGAATCGAATCCGAATGGGTACAGAGTTACAAACCCTAACAACAAGCTTCCTTCACTTCTAGGGTTTCTAGAGACGGCTCGAATATACGGCTATAAATAAAGAAGACAGAACAGCAACACTTTATTGTTCGTAGCTCGAAGCCAGCTGGATATTTTTGTACTTTTGTTCCATTTATCATTTTCATTTTTTCTTAACCTTTTAATGCAAGTAATGATGAGTAGTGAGACAAGCTAAAGTTATAAAAAGGCTTCCATAAATGGTTTTATTAAGCAAACATTAATGCTTACACATACTCATTCTTAAGAATAAAAGCGGAAAAGAGACACTCAAGGAGATATTAATAGACACAAAAACAAACTCACATACTATTTTAGTTAGTCACTTTGCATATAGCTGCTAATATTCTGACATACTTAAAAAGACAGATTGATAAATATAATATTATGCTTCTAAGTTATCAAATCTCATAGAGAGGTCTGAAATTCTCTGTTGACCGATCTATGTATTGATAAACCGGTGGTGCTTGAACAAGCTGATGATGCGGAAAACCATTGGTGTTATTGTTGCTGTTGTAGCCGCACATGTCCATGTTCTGAAACCCATTAATCCCAGTTCCTTGCCCCGAAAGTAACCCAGAATAATCTTCCATATTATTGATGCTGTTGATCCCAGTTTCTTGTGCCCCAGGGAAGCCAGAGAGATCTTCCACTTTGAAACAATTCTGATAAAACTGGTTAGGATAAAGATTAAGACTGTTGGTGTTGAAGCCGTTGTAAGGTACCATGCTCCTGCTCAGAACCTCATTCAACCCAGTTTCTTGTGACCCAAGTAACCTTGAGTAGCTTTCCATATTCGGATCCTGGTATAAAGTTAGTGAATCCGGAACCGGAGCCAGGGGATAAGCTTGGTTAGAAGCTGATGTCGAGGCTTGGATTTGCGGTAATGAACCGTTTCTAGGGTTGAACACATTCATTGAAACCTGGTTTGAATGTTGTTGAATCATATGTTCTTGAGCAGCCATGTTCCTCTGTCTCTGAGATTCAACAACAGCTTGAAGCCTATGTTGCATCATGGTTTGCTTACGCTCCAAGGACTGAATCAGCTCCTCGAGTTGTTCCTCTGAGTAATTATCAAACCTAGAATCCCAATCTGGATACTTGTAACTGGATTCAACTTTCACTCTCTTCTTCTTCTTGTTCTTCTTGGAATCTTTCTTGTTGATCTCCTCAAGAAACTGATCAAGATCAACTTGTTTTACGCGTCGCTTCATCTCGCTTAGTTCACTGTACCTTCGAGCCATGTCTTTGACCTTCTCTCTATCTTCAGGCCATGTTTTGAGCTCTCCGTATGATCCGTAGTATATGACGCAGACTTCGACTCCGCAGAGGATTGAAAGCTCGTTAGCTTTCTTGAAGACATTCTCTAGTCTGTTAGTTAAGCTTTTATCTTCTGCAGAAGAGGGTTTCTTGAAGAGGGTTTGACGAGTTTGGGAAGCTTTAGTGGGTTTGGGCGATGAGGACGAAGGGAAAGAGGACGACGAAGAAGCCATCGTTGTATGTTTTGTGTTTGTAAGTTTCAGTTGAATAAAGAGTTGTGATTATTGTTTCAATGTGTTTCCATATATAGAGAACATATTAACAGAAAGATCATAAAAGATTCTATACGATTCGGTTTCCTTTTTTCGTATGATTTTTTCTGTTTATTAATTTCGATTCTAGACGCGTGTTTATGTTTCTAATATGGAAATATTGGTATTTTCGCTAAATAATAAGGCAAGTCTTTGTGGTTAAAAATTAAAAAAAAGTTAAGGCAAGTCTTTACATACATGTTGTATGTACAATGTATACTTGCGACACAAGTTACGTTACACAAAGATCGAATAAAGTTTTTGTTCTTTGAGAAAAAGGCTTTCAGCTAAAATGCAATATCAATAAATGAGAATGGTGTATATAAACTGTTTAAAAAAAAACTCTAGAAAAAAATGGTTATACATCCAATAGATTTATAAAGTTTTACACAAGTCACTAATAAAATATAGTTTTGATCAAAAAAACATTTATTAGTTAACTGGATTAACAGTCCAATAGTATATTTTCAAAAACTTTTAGTATACACAATAACATTTTAAATCACAATTAAATAACCAAATAAATAGGAGGAGAAAACATAAAAAACCAAAGAAAAAAATGAATTTTTGTTGTGAAATAAGAAGGTTTGTTGTAACTCTCATTGTATTATTAATCACGTGGTTACACATATATATATACATACAAGAGAATAAAGCATATTCCTTAGGAGATAAGGATTGCTACAAATAAAGGGGATGATTATCCTAATCCTATAATGATTAGGATAACTACAACATATGGATAAATACAAGGAGGATAAGTACAANTGAAACTCCCCCTGATGAATACACCACTGACGTGTGATCATCTTGGAACTTCTAGTGTCTCTTAATGTCTTCTGGAACTCCATTAAGACATGGTCATGTCGTGCCTCTCATGCTACTGACCATTCTATGTCCTGGTTGGACTGATTTCCTTGTCGGACTGGTGTCCTGGTCGGATGGTACTTGACCAGTTCTTGGATGGACTTATGATCTGCATACAGCCATTGTTTGCAGGCCCATCTCATATCCTCTTATGTCCCACGGATCCACTAATCATATGGCCTAGCCATTTCGTGGACATACTATATAGAGTCATAGACCAAAACATATATGAACCATCCTTAGGTTCTCATGGACACTCCTAGTCCATTTGGTCATACACCAATTGTATGGGCTAATGGCCTTGTCCATTTTGGTCGATATCCTTTCCTATCCTTTGGGTAAGTTCATGTTGGGTAATAGACCTTAACTATCACGTCCATAACCTTATGAGTTACCTCACCAAGTTGCTGCAATGAATATTATGATCACATCAAACCATGGATCTGCAGCAAATGCTCATGGACCTTTAAACATGACTTTATCGACCTTTCTTGCCTTTAGCAATACCATATCCATTAGGACTTA
>CAKOAT010685153.1:172954-198555 GCA_932364175.1 Eruca vesicaria subsp. sativa | reverse complement strand
TGAATTTAAGTATTTTCCATTTTACATATACACTTCCATAAATTAAAAGGAATGAAGTTATTATAGTTAATATATGCAAATCGTTATCAAATCGTATATTTTCCTTTTCTTCCATTACATGCGTGCGATATATATAAATATATAAACTATGTTACATGCGTTATATGCGTCTCTAATTATTTTTCCCTAGCAAATTTCAGTTGAACCTAAAGCCGCCACGTCAGTTTAATTGATATGCTAATTGATTGACAACTAAGCAAGGTTACTTTTTAATTAATACAAACTTGAGGTTACATCTTTTCAAATGTTTCTCAATTAATATATAGGGGATTTGAAAAAAGGATGGACACGAAAACTCTATGTAAATAGGTTTTAAGGTTACTCTGTAACCAAAGAAATGGATCATCTATGTTACATCTAGTCCATTTGAGGGTTTGAGAGATGATTCAAGAATAGCATGTTCACATTCTATTCAAGTGAACATGCTAATTGCTATGTTTCCCATCGCCGGTTTGAGTTTTCCTTTTGTGATTAAAGATTTTGATTATTATTAGTGTTTTATAACGAGTTTTAGCTGAAATCCAATAAAAGGTACGCAACTTCTCTTCATAAATAACCAACTAGCAGTTTTTTGACAAGTCTGTCTCTCTTCTTGAACTTGAAAGAAGTTTATTGAAAGTGAATATGAATTTACCCACAAGTTGATTCTCTTAGAGATAGGATACATACACATCTATGTTTCATGCTAAAGATTTTTCTTGGTAAAAATTTAAGTATGTTTCATACTAAAGATAGAATACACTCTTATTAAAAATCAGTATGGATTGATATGATCGTGAGTATTGTCTTAGTTTTGTAAGAAACCAAAACAGAAGCAGATATATTGAACTTTGATGAGATCTTTCGCTATAAGTCTTACAATGCCCAAGCAGTTGTTTCAAAATTTCCGATACTTTACTAGTTATATGCTTTATCTTTTATAATAAAGAAGAACAAGTTGCAAATCAAATGTTGAAGCAAGTACCATTCAAATCCAAATTCGAACAAAGGACAGGATGGAAAAAGTGGGTGTGTCTGAGAGAGGCATGGCAATGAAATGTTTCAGAGTCCTCAATAAAAAAAAAGAGAGTAAATTGTCACTTCAATTCAAAGGAACCTTATTCTTTTTTTTTTGGCTTAGTATACAAAATTGAGATAAACATCCATTTACACACACTAATACAACTTTTAGCCAGATTCGGTGGATAAGTTTTAATTAATCTTATTCTTAGTATATGAAGCTGTCATTTCGAATTTGATTGTACCAAAAGTGTGTTTTAGCCAATATAATTTCATATACCGCCTCAGCTAATCTAGTCTAGTTACAAAATTTACAATATTATCATATACTAATTTTAAAATCTGATAAAATTATGCCTCTTCGAATTACTTTTTTTTTTAAGTATGATACAAAATATAACACAAAAAATGATCTTTTAACCATTTTTACTGTTAGAAAACAGTGTTCTGAAAATAACAAATTAAGAATTTTCTTGTATATTAGCAAAATTGATCACACTAGCAAAAATAATCTTATGATTTTACATTATCTACGTTGAAAATACTTTAATACTAACATTTATATATCCTTTTAACAGTAAAAAATCAAAACGGCGTAATATGAGTAGTGTTCGTCTCGTACGCAGACAAAGCAGACGCAGATGTATTCACTTTCAAAACCTTTATCAAATCTTTCGCCATCTGTCTCACCATCAACGAGCAGCTACTCTGAATCACCACCAACAACTTCGTAACGCCGTTACATCTCACCACAGTCTCCTCCGCCTTCTTATCCTCCCTAAACACATAGCATAAACACCACAAAATCGTCACCGCGTGCTCCGTCGCCGTCGTCGAGACTTTCAACAGCTTCCTCACCACTCCTTCCACGCACCTCCCTCCGTCTCCGCCGCAAATCTCCGATCTACCTTCCCGCTTTGAAGACAACGTCTCCAACAGTTTCAGCGCCTTCTCCGTCACGGAAACGGTCGTTGTCTCCGTTAGGAGAACGTCTTTGATCTTCGTGATCGCTTTCTCAGCTATTAGCTTCGATCTCACTCGTTTGGATGTCGAGATTGTGATTAAGAATGATAAACTCGCTTCCATCAAAGAAGCATCCGTCTCGGAGCTGATTGATTTGATCAGCTCCGAGACCATCCCTTCCCGTTCTGAGATGATCTCTTTTGACTTCGCGTCGAAAGAGATCATCTCCAAGACCCTAACGGACTCGATTTTAGTCTCCAGATTCCCGCGCTGAATCGCGAGGAGAAGCGCCGTTAAGCAACGGCCAACGTCCGTTAACATCAGATTCCATAACCGTTCACGATCTCTCTCACTCCTTCCCTTGATTATAGTATCCAAAATCATAATCGCCAGCAAACCTAACTTAATCTTCGCCGTCGCGCGTGTTCCGCCGTCCACGGCGGCGATGATATCAACGAGCATTGTCACGAAATTCTTTTCCCTCCAGAGAAACTCTCTGTTCTCGTCGGAGTCTTTCGCGAATCTAACGATTCTCGAAAGATTCTCCAAGCGAATGTTATCATCCTTCTCGAGACTCAGTCTCTTCAACGACTCATTCACTTCTTCCACCGTGAAAATCCCTCGAGGCGGAGAGCCACCGGCGTGACGGCCGACGGAGTCGGACCAGGTTTTGATAAGCCGTTGAAGAGTGAGGTTAGGAACGAAATCTTTAGTTCGGAGAATCTGCATAGTGGCGGGACAAGTGTTGTTGCCACCGTCGAGCCACCTCTGGATACTTGCACGGTCGTAGGTAACGCCGGTGCAGAGACTAACGGGAGATTTCATCACGTCGAGAGATATAGGACACCTGAAGAAGCTTGGTACTGAAATGCACGTCTCTGTTTCATCTCTCCCCATTGGTTTAGACTTTAGAGTGTGAAAAAAAAAAAATCAGAGAAAATATGGCGAGAAAATGCGGGAAAAATAAAGTTGGGAAGATGAAGAGACAACGGTGATGATGGTATTGGTTAAGTGGAAGGTGTGGGAAGGAAGTGAGTGGAGGTGGTTTTAAAGACAGAGTCAAACGCACGCTTGCGTCACCGTTTTGAACCCAAACATATTCTTTATACCCAAGACATGACAGTTTCAGATATATATATACACTTCTATAGTGGTGTGTATATAAAACGTTAACGAAATGAAAAATTCAATTGACAAGTGAGACATCAACTACATAAGAATATAATTTTGTATTTAATACGACATAATTAGATGTTGAGCTAATTTCTTTGGTCTTGGGTCAAAAGTAAACTCAAAGTTTGTCTGTGAGTGTCTTGCTCAGTCAAATGTTGTAGTAAGCGTTAGATTTGGATTGGTGGGAGCCTTGACCGACGGTGTGATTCTTACACACGTGTGAGTTAGGAAGCCAAAAGTGTGTGGATAATAGTGGGGCCGTATTCTGTATGAGGGCCTGGTCTGGTCTGAACTCGTCAAGAGGATGCACATGGACTTGGTCCATGTCTGTGTTCTTTTTATTACCATTTTTTATGAAATCACTTGATGTTATTATCAGCATGTTGAATGCAATTTATCTCTTTTGTTTTTCAAAAATTAGAAGTAATCAGTTTTAATAAATAATTAAGGCAAATTGAAAATTTAGCTATTTTTAATTGGTTTGAAAAAAATTAGAACGAAATTTAATTTAAAATGGAAAGAATATTAAGTAACAAATTGTGGTGTCGCTTCCACTACGGATAAAAGAAAAATATTAATTTTATTATTCCAGCGAAAATGTTTGATGCCGGGAGAAAAGCAAAAGCGTTTCTTTATTTTTTGTGTGGGTTGTCATATTCTGGTCAATACAATGTTTGTTAGATAATTTTACGGTGTGATGGGAAGAACGTATATAAATTGGAAAAGTATTCGAATATCCATAACATTTTAGTTGTCTAATAATATATGGTTAGACTGTCTGATTATCTAATAAAGCTGTATAATTGACTAACCAATTATGGGTTGCATTTAATATATTAACTACAGATACATGGATAATCAATATAATTTCTTTTAATTTTTAAAAGATTCAAATTAACAAAAGTTAAATAAAATTTTGAACCGTGTGCGTGAATGATAAAATCATGGTGACCGAAAGTTGCTGGCCTAGTAGAGAATAGTATATCACTTTTCTGGTCAACAAAATGTTTCAGTTTTTTTGGTCAACAAAATATATCAGTTTTCATAGGTAGCCTAGGAGATGGATGAAATCTCGCTGGCTCATACGAATCAATCACTTTTAATATTTGTGTAATAAGTTTCTCGTAGTTAGGTCAAGTTTTGATTAGGCTTAATTAACCTAAATAAGTAGAAAAGATCTTGAGTAATAGACAGCTTAAATGAGCGTAAGATTTATCATACTCTTACGAGATAACAGTTATTTCAACCCAACATATAACCCAACATATAACAATATGTTCATTTTATATCTATTTGGTTTATTCAAATAACATATATTTTATTTTTTGGTTAAACCATACACCAACTGCTGCATAATCTAATTTTTTTGACATAGATTATACGTCAACTAATTTTACTGACAAAGATATTACATATAGAATAAATATTTTAAAAACATAAAAATCATTCTATAAAATTATTTCTAAGAAAATGTAAACATTTATAATTTTCTTATTTAATAAAATTAACAAAAGTTAATTAAATTTTAGTCGTATATAAAAAAGATATTTGATATAATGCTTTGATTCTATTATAATATCATTCTTATAGAATCAAAGCATTATAACAAATATTTTTTTTCACATAAGACTAAAATTTAATTAACTTTTGTTAGTTTTACTAAATAATAAAAATTATAAATGTTTACATTTTCTTAGAAATAATTTTATGTTATATCATTCGTATAAGAGTTATATATGTATTATAATGACTCAAATTCAATAGTAGTATTACAGTCGTGTCACTCTCAATCAATCTTGATTAGGTTGTTTGTATTTAGAGAATTTAAATTAACATATCATAAATGTTTAATCTCTTTAAAAATAGTTCATATGATTACAATCCATAAAAAATCTATGCACACATAAACAAGATTAACATAAGAATATTTGATAAGATTAAAAACATTATAAATGATATAGATCTTCTATAATTTTAAGTTTTATAAGCTTTTTAATTTTACCAAACAGTAGTAAAAATTTATAAACATTTATATTTTAAAAATAATTATTGTGTAAAACTATTTTTGTTTTATTTTATTTTTAACATTCGTTTCACATAACATCTTCATAAAAATAATTCATTTAGTATCCACATCAAAAAATTAGATGATGTAACAACTGATACGGTAACTTGTGTATAATTTTACCAAAAAAAATATAGTTATTTGAATTTTTTTGAAGTACATATATATTTTTACACAGCAAAAAAAATTGGATATGAATTGAACATTGTGATATGTTGAGATAAAATGTCCGTCTTCTCAGATTTTACTTAAAATGTTAAAATAGAGTAGCTTTTGAAAAGATAGCACGTAATGAATTAAATATCTTTAGTTTAGAAGAATTCGTGGGTTAAATTATTTTTTTAGAATCCTTATAGTATTAAACGAATAAATTGAGTATATATTAACTCGTGAGCATATAATTTACCAATTACGACTTTGCTGAAAATATATGACTTCATAATTTGCGTATTTAGGGTAACATTGCACCGAAGGAAAGTTAAAACACAATGATGTGAATGTGCATCATTGTCTACAATTAGAAATTATGACAAATCGGTAAAAATCTGCGCAAATTTGCATAACTCACCTTTTAATAAATTACCTCATTCATCATCGCATTATCCATTATTGTTCTTGGTGGACAATAATTTTCGTTTGTCCTTAATTATATGTAAGGAACTTTTCTGTTCTTTTTTTTTTCTTTGCAAATAATGTTGCATATTTACTCGGGGAAATGGATTTCTCGTTAAGAAAAAATGTGTTGCTACAGAAAACTACAAATGTGAAATGGATAAAAGGTACTCTTTCCATTTCAAAGTGATCTATGTTTTGAAAAAAAATATTACAGAATATTTTTAATATATTTTAATACATTTTAAGTTGATATAAATAAATTAAATTTGATTTGATAAAATCGTGGAAATAGTTAATCACAAATAACTATATCTATAATCAAATTTTTAGATATTTTTAAACATGTGTGAAAATTCTTAAACATTTCTCATTTTCATATTTTTGTAACTATTCTCTTTTTCATTTGATTGGTAGAAAAATAGAGTAAATGAGAATAAAACACTCTTACTCTATAAATTTCTTTTAGTCACTATTAATTTTACTCTAATTCAACTAAACAATCACCCTTTAGGGTATATATACTTTAGTTATGGTATTATTCAGAGGTTGCCAGGAGTAAAGGCAACTAGTTTGCATCACAAGCCAAAGAAAAACATATCGATTGTCATGTTCCCATGCAAAGCCAACATCAGATCCAATTCTTAGTGAGTTGTATGAAATGTTTTTTCGATTTTTTTGTAGCGAGTTTAACAGATCTGACGACCAGCTTTTGTTCTTCAACTCATATACGGCACTAGGCAATATTGTTATGTTATACATTCTACTAAATATGTATTAGTTGTGGCTACCATTTGATAACAGAACTACAACCACATAGAGTGATAAGTCAGTTTGGAAAGGTGCTAATCACTTGGAATTTGAAATTTATTATCACAGATATACCGAAGTGTATGATCATGCTATACGAATATCTAATTCTTATTGTAAACAATCGGATCTGTCTGATATTAGTGAACATATGTCTCTAAGAGATTAGTAAGTTGGTCTCGACCTACAGGATATCCTCAGTTTATTAAGAAAAACATTTTGATAACATTATAGGATATTAATATTATAAATTTTATAGAACGAAGATAATAAATTTCTAATGATGAATATATTCACACGCTACGGCTAATTAAGGAAGATCATGAGGATGAAATGAGGAACCGTAAAGCAAATAATGCATAATGGTAATTCACTCGCGTGCGATTACATACAATTACATAACAAATTATTTTTGCTTATGTTATGGAATAAATATCATCTTTTTGTTCATTAATATACGGGAAATGTTTTGATCACACTTGTATGTAATTTAGATAAGTAAAATCTATAACTGGAAAAACAAAATCTATAATTGGAAGGATTGTTGAAAGGATTTCGCACGTACATACACATTTTCTTTTACTATACACATTTTCTTTTTAGTAAACGTGTCGCTATACATATCTAATACAATATTCTTGGTAAATATTTACTGTATATTATTAAAAATAAAAGTGAAAGTAGCCCAGTGGTTTACTGTGTGAAGATAATGCAATTTCACCTTATATAGATGAGGTATATCATTTTTAATCTTTTTTTTTTTTTTTTGCTAACCGAGTATCATAACCTCATCGAAGTGGTCCAGACTAGAGACTGAAGCGAGTAAGGACACTGTCAGGACGTCACCATGTGGCTCACCTATAACGGTCTTCGATCTCGGATGCTACAACCCATATGTAAATTCTGCAGTAGCCAAGACTCGAACCCAGAGGCAGGCACTACAGCTAGAACTCTATTACCACTAGACCAAAGCAACTTGGTTCATTTTTAATCCTTTATTTTATATCCATTCTGAAAATTATTTTTCTGAACAGAAAAATAAATCTCCAGGTCCAGTTTCATAATTTGCCTGGATTGGATACTATTTCTTTACATGATCAGTACACCGGTTGAATTTTACGGATTTTTATTGTTTTATTTAACGTTAGGTATCACTCTATATACGTTTAAGTTCAGCCCACAGTCTGAATTGTGCTTACTTAGATGCTATTTTATACATATATATATATATATATATATATATATATACATAATTTATTGTTACTAAATCACTAACTCTGTTACAAAAAAAAAAAAAAAAATCACTAACTCGTGTTACATTATCCAGGAAACTTTTTTCACTAAAGTGATATAAGTAACCATAATGGGTACTTAAATGGGCTTACATTTCATGATTAAAAGCATGGTAATTATGTTTTTTTCTTATCAAAGCAGAGCAAACTAATTATGTCTTAATTTCCACCGTTTATCTTTTTTTGTAATAAATAATCTGATATAGCTACGAAATAATCTGATATCGAATCAGCATGAAATTTGGCAATAGAAGTGGAACTATATACTCCAGTTAAATAGATAACCGACATGTTTGTGTAAGATTCGAGTTTATAGAGAAGTCTATCTATGTGCAAATTCCAACACCAATGAAACATATATAGATTATTAAATGTTCCATGAACGCCATGGTGTTATTGTTGTTTTTTTCTTTTTTTTTCTCTTTAAATTGGGAGGAGTTGGATTTTAGGTCCTAATCTTCCCCTAGATCCGGACCAGCTGGCATTAATACCATAGAGTAAAATATCCCTCCCAACAGAAATCGAACTAGAGACACAAAGGAACCAACTCATTCCTATTTCTTCTTAGATATTACAATTTTTATTCTATAATTATGGGAAAATAGTATTTTTGTTTGTTGAAAGAGAAGTAATTTTTATATGAAACAAATATTTAGAAGTATACATTCGAGTAAACTTCATTTTTATCATATTTTTTTCATTTTAGAAAAACATAATAAGGCTACGGAAAAAAATCGAATCCGAAAATTGGAACCGAACCTAAACGGATAAAAAAGAATCTGAACTGATCTGAACCCGACATAAATACCGAATGGATCTTGTTTTACGGTATTTCGGATTATGGGTTTTATCGGAACTGAACCCGAACTTAAATTGATATACAAAAGAATCCAAATTTTAAAATTTCACAGAAACTTATACCATATTCAATCTCAATTTTTAATATGTTTCCAAAACACATTAAGATATTATTGAGTACCTACAATAATTAGTTATTATATGAATAATTAACTCAAATACTTAGTCTAATATATGATTTTATTTGGTTAATATTAAAGTTTATGTTTGATATTACATTTGAAATTTCGTTACGAATAATTTGTTTTTAAGTTTAAACAATGTGTCGTTTTTTAAAGTTTAAATAGTATTTTTTACGTTTGTAGAATTGTTAGTTCTAACTGTTATTTTGTATGCTTACTTATGTGTGACTTTCGTTCATACAATATTTTGGTTTGTCATTAATTATGATATATTTATTGTTGCCACATATAGTTTAAATACAAATTTTATATGATTGATAAACGAGTTTCACAATTTTACTTTGAAGGACAATAATATAGTTTGAAAAAGCTAAATATACAAATTTATTAAAACGGTTAAAATATATTGAGGTTAATAGAGTATAAATTAGTATTTTTAGAATAGGTAATCAGATTAGTATGTGAAACCAAAACTATTTTGGGTTCAACCAGATCTTAAACATGTTACTAAATCCGAACCAAATCCGTTATAACCCGAACTGAATCTTATCTAAATTTTTATAAGATCCGAGTATGACTGAAATTCGTGAACCCAAAAATCCGAATGAACGCAAATCGAAACTGGATTAGGACCCCGATTGCCCAACCCTAAAACATAAAATACATTAGAAATGGGTTTTAATAATTTTCTCTGTAATTGTGGATAAAAATAATCATTTTATTTTATTTTATGCCATGAAGAAAATAATTTTGCATTGAATTAAACTTTCTCTATTACATATTTTTATTTATTTTAAAGAAAAGGTAAAATACATTAAAGATAGTTTAGTAAGTAGATATATAAGTCAACCAACTGGAAAATTTACTATCTTTATTAGAATGTTCAATTCGGTAAACGAATCAACTAAAACTGAATTAAAATAAAAAATAGTTTAATTTGCTAATAAAAAGAAATTGATGGATGTTATTTGTAAGAAATCCGACTATATAGATATAGTTTAATATAAAAACTGCTCAAAAAATCAAAGAACTAATTAATTAAAATTAATAGTATATTTATTTAGTATAAAACTGAATAAATCAAACTAATAATATATAAATCAAACCAAACAGGATTATATATTGTTTTAATATGATAGCAAATTTTTATTAACCAGAAATTGGACAGAACAATCTTGATTTAAATCACAAACTTTATTAAAGTAATTGGACTATCTTTGACAAAAAAAACACTTGTACAAATGGCTGGCTCATCAGACTCTACAAGTGGCACTAACCATATAAAATAACATTATTTAGTTATAAAATCTAAAGACAAGAAGCAAAATTTGAGAATATAATATAAAGGACAGAGGAACTTGTTCCCACTTTCTATCTCCCTAACCTTAACTTTTGGGACTAGGGACCCAAAAACCATTCTCTATTGACCATCCATATCGCTATTATAAACTATTAATTCTCGTTGTTCAAAAAAAAAAGAAGCTAGTATTAATCTCTGATCATTTATATTGTTCAATGCATTATCTAAACATTTTTCTGGATACCATTGTGTGATACAGTATAGTAGAACCTCTATAAATTAATACTCGATAAATTAATATAATTTTATAGTCCAAATCTCTATAAATTAATATAATTTTATAGTCCAAATTAAATTTTTGATTTAATTAGTATATCTATAAATTAATATCTCTCTAAATTAATATAAAAATAAAATTTTGGTGCAGTCCCAACATTATTAATTTATAGAGGTTTTACTATATATATAACGTATGCGTAGGATACGACGCTACGTCTAATGTATCAATGTTATTCAACAAAAGCAAATTTTATCAACTTAGAAACAGTTTTGGTAGGACAATTACATTTAAATAACTTTTCTATTATTTTATTTAAACTTAACTTAATTATTATTAAATATACAATAGCCTAAAACTAAGGAACTAACTAACTTATATATTTTTTATATAGTGAATTGAATTTATATCAACATAAAATTTAAGTAACTAATCAATTATATTTTATTTATTAATATAAAAAATTTCATGTCTATTAATTCATAGATATACAATTCTACTTTAATCTAAATACGAGAAAAAAAGTTTTCGGAACCTCACTAAATACATAATAATCTAATTATTAGATGTAATATTAAAATTAGATATATATATATATATAATATTTGAAAAATAAATATTAATAGTTAAATATTATTATTATTTAATAATGTGATAGAAATGACATGTAATTATTGATATTTTATGAGTATAATTTTATGGATTATTCCAACAAATATGTAAAATATATATCAATTACAAAATTAATTAAACAAAACATAAAATACACTTTAAATTATGTTTGCACGTTCATGTATCTGTTACAGTTGGGTATTTTAAATTTCGGTCATAGTTTATATCACATCATAAGTCTCCTTCTGATAAATTTAAACGTATTGAATTGGATTCGAAGATAATATTGATTTTATTAATCTTATTGTACTTAATTAAGATTTAAATCCTATTTTTAAATATCATTTCAAAAGAAATATAGAAAGGAATAGTTGGAGTAGATATTTATGTTTTAAATATTTATATGTGTGATTAATTTGGACATTGATATCAATATTTGGATTTTTGGTTTATTTTTTCGGATTACTTAGTTTTCGGGTTATCCATTCGGATTCGGCTAATAACATTTCAGTTTCAGATATATATTGTACCATCCTACAAAACTAGTTTTAGTATTTCAATACAAATCATTTTTCTAGTTTGAATTGGATTTCGATTTTGGTTTACAGATTTTATGCCCGTGTCTACTTTAAATAAAAATAAAATACGGTTTATAAAGTTTTCACCAAAAAAAGTATTCAGTGCTTCAAAATCTAGTTCCAATTAATTTCTTATACAATTTCATGTTACATTGAATTTAAAAAATTCGAGAGACAAATGACATCATAGAGTTGGTGAGAAGAAGTACGTACACTAGTTTTGGTATGTCAACATACGGTTTAAAAACTCCTGGATGGAGGGCAAAATCATTTACCTTTTCTGTGTGGAGATATTAGAAGTGGTAAATGTGTAACAAATACACTAGCAGAGATTGTGGGAAAATCCTTACATTGAATTCGTAAGTAACGTAGAAGAACAGAACAAGAAAAATGGTATTGTAGTGAATACTCAAAGAAATAAAAAGGTTAACACATGTCTAAAAATACCAATATTATCTCTTTTTTTGTTTTAATATTATCGTTTTCCTTATAGTCTGCTTCTCATGCCCCCCGGGCCACCTGACACTGCATGTATATAAAAGAATAAATTCCAAATCCATTACTTTCTATTATATAAAAAGGGATACATGTTGCTCAAAAAAAAAAGGGATACATCTTCCACGCAAAAGAGAAACATTTTTTTTATAAAAAATATATTTACACAAGTGATTGTTCAGTTCATGATTAATTATCAATTTATAAATTGCGGTAAATGAATATTCAGTTCCCTTTACTTTTTTTTTTGACAAAAAGTTCCCTTTACCTTTATTTAGTTTTATTGGCCATTATAATTGTTTCCAGCCAAATAGAGACCTATTCAAAAGGGGGGTTGCTTTCAAAAACTCATCTCTCTCTGAATCTTGCTGACCTCATTACTACTTGCCATCTTTTACTCTATCAAAAATCCTCAACCCACTTCCCCAAAACTGAAACAAACAAAAACAAACCTATTGATCTCTTCCTCTGATTCAGATTTGAAACCTAAAAATGGTTCCTACATATCCAAATTACTGGAGAAAAAGAACATCAGTAAACCCACAAGCTCTTCTTCCTCTGATGATCCTCTGCTTCTTCTTCATTCTCCACTGCGACGCCTCGAGAGCCTCGTCACCATCAAGTGTTTTCTACAGAAACCCCAATAATGATCACAACAAAGGCACCATGAGGAGAGGCCATTTCTTAGGGTTCTTGCCAAGACACTTCCCTGTTCCAGCTTCTGGTCCTTCACGAAAACACAACGACATTGGTCTACAAGCCTTGTTGTCTCCATAATCACACTTTTTCTCTCTAGAGTACTTTATATATAATATAATGTAATGGCTGCACTCATACACAAGATAACAACAGTAGAAGACCATTCATCGATCTCTGATGTTTGCTTTAACATGTACGTAAGGTTTCAGATGTTTGACCTCTTCTGATTGTTCCTCGATCTTTTTGTTATTTTTTGGTTTATGTAAACTTATTTAGAGTAGAAGTAAAAGATATTGTGGCTAGGTCTGGATTTGTTACCCTTACTATGTTTCTTTTGTATGTATATGTAATTAAAGTTTACGAGATGAGGTATTTGATGCAACAATCTCGTTACTTCCATACGTAATTAACATCTTTAGTAGTATTTTTTTCACCTAATTAATCATTTTATTGATTTCTGATACAAAGCTGCTGATAATTGCATTTTGTAAAGTTGAATTGGTAAAAAAATGGGAAAATCATAGTATTTTTTACTCGTTCAACCAATGAGCTATGAAAAGAAGAAACAAATGTCTTCTTTTTTTTTTTTTGTTCAAAGACAAAATGTCTTCTTAACTCTTATATTATTGGATAAATAATAAAACTATATTGATATACTACAGTTATATAGTGAGACAATAAGCCATGCATGAAGCTAATTTATATTTGTAAAATACAATGCAAAATAATAAAAAAGAAAAAATAGAAAAAGAGAAATAGGATAGTCCAAAAGATCACGCAAGGTTTATCAGCGTAAAAACGTAAATATAATAATAGCCTTCGTCATGTAGAGTGTTCAGTAAGCAGTAAACCCAACCCGCCACGCCCGGATTGATTTGACACTCGTTTACGTTTTCTTGATTTTTTGAAACATTAATTCACCCAAAAATTCTTAGCTCATTTTGCTCAACAAGCAATACTTTTAACCAGAATTCATATCTGCTTAAGCAAGTACGAGTATACATATAACAAACTAACATTTATAACGATTATTATATAAAAATTCAGATAAATCTTTGCATATATAATACATTTTTCACTTTTTTTTTTGTCTACAATACATTTTTCACTTTAAGTTGTTTATTAGCGCTCAATGGAAAACATGATTAAATAGAATATATATATATATATATATATATATATATATATTATAGAGTTTTAAAAGACCAACCTACACTAGACACAGAAGCCGAAAGATGTGCCGCCAAAAGATCGTACATAGAAAGAGCTCACCAAAACTATATACAGTAAGAAAATAAAGAGGCCTAAACAAAGTTAACGATTTTTATTGTTTTCCTTTTGATTACTTTACTATCTTCATACCTTACATTCACATATAAAATATATAATTATAACTCGAAAATTATGTAAAATGATGACTCGTTAAATTGGAAGAGTAATGGCGAGCATGGCATGATTCGTACGATATGATGGGTACGTATAGTGGCCGTAAAGAATGATTTGATTAATATCCGTTAATTCCGCCATCGGTTCTCAAATTACAAATACACGTATGTAATGTACCTTCTCAATTGGTCATTATTATATCACTTTACTAAAGCAATATTCACCACATTTTATTTAACTCTACTATATTTAATCAAATAACAAAAATTTAATCTACATTCTAATTAATCAAAAGTTGCACACTCATAAGTGGCTGTTCTATCTTGATTAACCGAATCTTTCCAAAGAGGAAAAAGTTAATCATACTTTAAGTTGATCAAAATAAGTGTAGATTAAAATAATTGTACTTGTACAACAATTGAAAAGCTCAAAACCGGACAATACCTAAAGCATTCTAAAGAGCGTTTTTTTTTCTTCCCAATGGGCATTTCTAAGTAAACCTGTTATATCAAAATTATAGAAAGAAGACCTTTTAAACTTAAGAAAAATCCGTACAAAATTTGTCTACACATAGTTATTAGTTAGTTTATTTTTCATAATATAAAACTGAATTACATAGTTAAATATATTCATATTATATGAAAGACTTTTTAATCTCTCAATACTGAAATCATCCTAACTTATTAGTTTTACTAATGATTCAATAATTTTTCTAAACAAAAAAAGTTCAAATCTTGAATCACTTAAAATGCAAATTATGTTGATTACCGGAAAAAAAAAATTATGTTGATTACCGGGAAAAACTTATATAAAATATCCAGCATTGTGCAAATAATATTGTCAAAACATGTTTCTCATAGAACTACTCATAGTGGTGCAATATGACGTAAATCTTCATAATTGAAAAAAATATCGATTGTAAAGCTGTGAATATATAATATTTATGATAGTTTTTAATAACATAAATTAACTATCACCAAATAATTCTCTCAAAATTGAAAATATTCTTACCTATTTCTGAAACGAAAATACATTTTTACAAGAAATCATTGCAGCTAATTGTTGGAGGTGGATCACACATCCATCAATGCCCAGCCCAATTTATTTAAGGTCCATCTTGGCCTAAACTTCGGAAGCTAACAAGCAAAAACTAAGATAATGTTTGTCTGACCAAGTGAGTCCGAGCCATCAATGACCAGGTTAGTCCAACTCGCTGAGAAAATTAAAGATGCCAAAAGCAATGTGACGAGCTCGAACCTAAATTCTAGACATGTGTACTGACTGGTCAGAGAGGTACGAATAATACAGTGATTCACATCAAATGTATAGGGACAAGGTGAGCTGAATCCGTGTCGAAATGAATGTATGACCTCATTTGGACAAAGACCAAATATATGATCTCATCATGAAGGATGACGAGCTATCTTTTGCCTTATCCGAGATGCTAAGAAGATTTTTGCTAAGCGAACAAATGACCGAAAGATCTGACAAAGCAGATAATAGAATTTAATCAGTGATCTCAATACTCGTATAAGAGCAAGCATGATTCAAATATCCAACTCCTCTTACTTTTATAACTCCTTTTTTACTTCAATTTATTTCTAATATAAACGAGATTTTAAATCTATTTTGTCCCTTAATCATTTCTTAAGCATAAAACTTAAACTCTCTCTTCCACTTACTTCAGGAGTCTTGCAGGCAAGTTTCAATACCTCACAATATCAAGACTTGATATACAATTTGCAGTCAATTTTGTATGCCAAAGAATACATGCTCTTACCGTAGCTGATTTTGGGTTGTTCAAGAGGATACTTCAATACGTTAAAGGAACGATACACATGGGTCTCAACATCCGCATAGACTCAAATCTGGTTCTCACTGAGTTTTGTGACTGGTCGGGTTGTAAGGAAACAAGCAGATCAACAACAAGTTTTTGCACATTACTTGGACCCAACTTGATCTCATGGTCCGCTAAAAGACAAGATACAACATCAAGTTCATGACCGAAGCTGAGTACTGTGCCTTGTCAACTACAGCTCGCGAAATCACTTGGCTCTCCTTCTTACTCAGAGACCTTGGAGTTCAACAGCTTGGTCCGACGTTATTGCAGTGCGATAACTTGTCTGCTGTCTACTTAAGTGCTAACCATGTACTTCACAAACTCTCGAAGCATTTCAAGAATGATTACCACTACATCAGAGAACAAGTGTTGGGTCTGATTGAGACGAAATACATACCGACAGCGGAGCAGATTGCAAATATATTCACGAAGTCATTGCCAAGGAAAGGATTCACACATTTGAGAGACAAACTTGGTGTTGGTTACTTATCCACGCCAAGTTTACGGGGAATATGAGCAACAATGAGTTGGGCCAGCCGGAGCTTCCCTGCAAAGTGCTAACAAGACAAAACAGAACAAGTACGCTCTTGCATGTGAAGGATTGTTGGAGACAAAACAGAGCAAGCATGCTCTTGTACGTGAAGGACCGTTGCAGAAAACACTTCTCGTCCAAAACAAATATGATGCTTTAGCATCTTTAGCTGGCAACGAGCCATAGACTTGTCCATAAGTGATAAGGATTTGTATTTATTCTAGATCGTTTTGTAAGCTCTATAAAGAGCAAACTATTTGTTCATTAACATCAAGCAAGTATTATTCAATAAAGCATCATTTTCTCTAAAGTTATCAATTGCCATGTAAAGTGTTTCCAAGGCTTGAACTGAAAAGCCATTGCAATCTTAGATCGAGAATCTAAAATTTGTTAACCACAACAAACGCGCTCCTCTGATGATATGGTCTGGCGTGGCAAAACTAAGACTACACAGACGTTGCATTTTGTTACTCTATTTACGAACGAAAATCATCACACTCCATACTGATTTCACATAACTCTGGTTCTTTTATCTGGGTTATGGCAATAGTGTTTAGTCTCAATCAACACCATGAGTTCGTGGGCCTTATCGAGTAGGCCTCAGGTCAAGTTTCTATTGGGCCGTGGGCCTCGTATCTTGACTGAAAAAAACTTAGGGTTCCTTCGTCTCTCTCTCTCTCTCTCATATAAATTCTCATTTTACGCCGCCTAACAGCTTCTGCGTCACACCGAAGGCCTCTCTTCCTATCAACCAGACGATCTGCGACTCCTCCCCGGCGGTGAAAAAATGGTTGCGGCAAAGAAGACGAAGAAGTCACATGAAGGAATCAACAGCAGATTAGCTCTTGTCATGAAGAGTGGCAAGTACACTCTCGGCTACAAATCTGTTCTCAAATCCCTTCGCAGCTCCAAAGGTAAAACAAAAACAAACATTTCTTTCATCGATTTGTTGTTAGTTTTAGTTGTTTAAGATGGATGTTTTGTGTTTAGGTAAGTTGATTTTGATCTCTAGCAATTGCCCACCGTTGAGGAGATCAGAGATTGAGTACTACGCTATGCTTGCTAAAGTTGGTGTTCATCATTACAATGGCAACAATGTTGATTTGGGTACTGCTTGTGGAAAGTACTTCCGTGTTTCTTGCCTCAGTATTGTTGATCCTGGTGATTCCGACATCATCAAGTCACTTCCTGGAGACCAGTGATTGTTGATTTTGTTATGATGTTGCCATGTTTTGTCTGCTTATTGCAATGTGTTCTTGAAAAGACAGTATGTTTGGTTTCTAAACTGGTTAATTACATTTTCGTCTCTATTTATGGTTTCGGTTGCAAGAATGAAATACTTGTTTTAGGTTTAACTTTTTGTCCGAACGCTTGCTTAAACCGTAATGCTCAAGTAAGGCCAAAGTATTTCTTAACAACCGAGAAAAACGAGTGGAATGTGGTCATTCTTGCTGCTGTTTTGCTACCCAATCAATTTTTTTCCCATGTTCGGATCTTCTCTCTTTGCTATCTCTCATTTCTTGCTGGTACTTGGGCTTATATCTACTCCGGTTCCTGTAATAACATCATGAATACAACAGTCCTTTTCTCCCTGTTGCTCATCTTCGTTTTTGCCTCAGTATCAAGTCTGTTGACTGTTATGATGTCATCCTATCACTCTTTTTGTGTTCTTTAAAGACTTCAATTGCTATATCCTTATCATCACTGTTACATACATCATAGTTTATTCTACAAAATACAGAGAAAACGAAACTTGACATTTACTAACATCATCCTTGTGTTTTTTTTTTTTTTTTGGAAACACCATCATCCTTGTGTTCATAACATCTGACCATATATCAAAAATCTTTAACCCACGACCATTAAGAAAGAACCAGACACAGAGAAACTCTTCTTCCTATAGAAAACATTCTACACTTTCAGGGAGCCAAAGTGTTCGCTTGGCGTTCAAGAAACAAATTATCTCTCAAAAGGAAAACCACCAGTGACGTCTTTGTTATGTTCTTTGTCTAATCAATCAACCTGTTCTGTCTTCTTCTGAGACAACCTTTTCTTTGTCTCCATTATTGCTTCTTCTCTTTTCTTTCCTATCTCCTTCATCTCTTCCCGATACTTAGCTTCTATCTCCTCCAGTTCCTGTCTTATTCTTTCTTCTTCCTCAACGCTTACCGGATGAGTTGCCTCCTCTGTTTTTTCTTGATTGGAATCTTCTCCTTTAATAGCATCCATACACTGCTTGTATTCCTCCTCTGACCGTGGACAATCAGAGTTCCACGAGTGACGAGCCGACTCACAAGCGTCATGAAAAGCAGCCTCCTCTTGTCTCTTAGCTTCATTCTGATGACTTCTTGAGCTCTGATTCAGCTGCGAGTGAATAAGATGATCGACCGTAACATCAGTTTTCCATGTGGGTATCATGTTGACTAGCAATATATCTATCAGCTCAGCTATAAACGAGACGTTCTGGTCAGTTAACTCTAGCTGCTCAACCATCTCACTCGACACCTTAGAAGCAGTGTCACCTTCTTGATAGAACAAGAAATGAATGTTCCTCACTCGTCCTGCAATAAGAAACAGTATCAGCAGAATACATAAAACTAACTGATGGAGCTGAACCACAACGCCTCACCATTCTCATCTACTATTCGAAGAATCAACGAGACAGAATGTTCATCGTTTTCTTCTCCCTTGAGTACAAAGAAGTTCCCTCTCTTTGCACGTCTAACCTCAATACACCTAGATCCTGAGTTGTCGCTAAAGGTAACAATGGGGAGGTTGTTGTCTTCATCAAGATCCATAGACATTGATCTACTACGCCGTGCTGTAGGAGGGCCTTCAGACATAAGGCAACGTTCTCCAAACGCACCTTCTTTCGGCATTACAATGTCAGGAAGAGGCAAAGGGTTGTTCATCGTTAAACCATTTACTTGAAGGAAAGGGTCTAACAAAAGCTCCTTTGCTGATAACCTCTCGGATGCAGGAAGTAAGCATGTCTCAATGAACTGCTTTACTTCAGGGTCTTGAACCCTAGAGAGTGATGCAGGTTTTATTCCCTTGAAAAAACCACCAAGAACAAGATTAGGTTAAGATCTTGTCAACAAACTAATGAGTTTATAGTTAAACTCACCGATGAGACCTTCTTGTATATCTGAGCAGAGTTTTTGCATTCACAGTAAGGGTACTCAAATGTCACCATCTCCAACATACACATCCCAAATGCATAGATATCAGCAAGTTCGTTGTAGTTCTCATCGTATAGCTCAGGTGCCATGAACTCTGGGGTTCCTGTTGGTAAACATAGTAACACTTCAAAGTTTTAGTAAAAAGCAGAAGTGTGAATAGGTGAGAAATGTCCAGAAAAATATACCAATAACACTTTTGGCATTAGCTTGCTCCATGACAGTAGCTAGGCCAAGATCACCTATCTTCACTTCTCCATGGTTCCCGTTGATAAAGATGTTATCACACTTAAGATCCCTATGTATAATGGGTGGCTCTTGAGTGTGAAGAAATCTCAAACCCATTAGTATTTGTCTCGCCCAACTCTTGACAGCCTTCATATTCACCTTTCTGTGTTTCTTGCGGTAACTAAAACCAAAAGAAAACAATAAAGAGAAGCCAAGTTTAAGGGTGGTAGAGAGGAAGGGAGATAGATAGATACATACTGTCTGAGACTCCCTGAAGTGAAAAGCTCAGTTATGATGTTAACTGTCTTATTCTTATCATCGATCCATGAGTTATAGAACCTAATGATATTACTGTGCTTCAATGATTTCAAAAGACGCACTTCAGAGTACAGTCTCTCCAGGGAGTTTGGTGACTGCAAAACATCATCTATTCGTACTTGGTTCCACGCAACTTCAATCCCATCTACTTCGTCGAAGGCCTTGTATCTGGTTTATTCTGAGTTAAGGTTACAAACCGAGAGAAGATGCAAGAACATAGAAAATACTTGATATGAGTGTGTCTCAAGGGAGCTTCTAATTACAAAGAACACTCTCGTCTCAGAATATAAGTTAGGATATGAACCCAAGAAAAAAGGATACACAGTCTTGAATGCGCCTTTTCCGATAACCTCTTTATACTGAAAGGTGAATAACAACATAAAGATAAATCTATAACTCAAACCTTAATTTGTAAAAGCAAAACAAGACAAAGAGAGGTTGGACCTTAGTTAATCCATCTATGCTTGTTTTATAGTATAAACACACTTGAAAGTTAAAAGAATAGCATTCGAGGGATGTTGCTCATACCCGTATATATCTAAAAGTTGGATCAACTTCGAGCACCTCGGGGTCAGGAGGCTCTTGAAGTACAGAAGCATCCTCTGAACCATCCATACTTTCCTAAAGTTACCACCTGCAAAGCTTACAACACAAACAATTTCTAAACACACAGAATGTTCAGAGACATCCTTAGATTCTTTTCGAGTGCAACACTTGCAATACAGACAACAAGATATCATCTACACGCTACTACAACCTTAAATCCCCTTTTTGAAACTTCTCATCCTTTTATTATCTGAATAAAGCTCAGAACAACAAAAAAAAAATAAAAGAACAATAATCAAGTTCAGACGTGACAATATTGGATCGTGAAATGGTTTAAATAAAACCAATTCAATATTCTTCTTCTCAGATTGTTTGCCATCAATAATCACATCCAAGGTAGGCATAAACAACTACCATGAATCATTCTAAGAAACACCCACATGCGAAAATCGAGAGAGAGCTATATATGTGCCATTCACGTTCATGCATACAAATCATATCATGAAAAGGTTTTGTATCGCAAACAAAAAAAAATTGAGTTATATGATTCTGAGCCTCGAATCTACCTAAGAGGGGATGAAGCTTTTGTTCTGGTCTGAAAAAATAGCCAACCTGAGATACAAAACGGAACAAGGAGAGAAACAACAATGAGAGGAAAGATCAGAAACCCTAATTGAGAAAACCGATGGACGAAGAAGATGGAGCGACCAAGGAAAAAAAATAGAACAACAAATGTTTTGTCAAGTTTATCACCAACGATGATCTCTATTTTTAATAAGTAAAATAAAAAAAATGAAAAATCAAGTTCTAAAAACAGAGACACATCCCTGCCCATGCAAAGATGACGTGTCAATAACCATAAGACGAAGATGGACGCTCTGGTCCGAATAACAACATTTCAGAGTACATGATTTCTCATTCTCCTCATCGCCTTAAGCCTAAGATGTTACCGTCTTCTTCGTCCGTTGAGGATTCATCATATAAGTTCCTATTATTAACTCTGCTAGACTCGTCCTGACGATCTTCCATTTCAGATGAGCCAATCTTGATGTCACGGTGTTTAACTAGAAGCCAGCGCAGGAGTTTGTCTTCCTTGTTGAGGTAGTGAAGCTCCTTGTTTATGTTTGGTGTTGCCATCATTGTTATCTGCATCAATTGTCCCTGCGCCATTCACCCATATATTAATTATATATACAGTCAAAGCTCCTCCAACGGCAGAAAATGGTACTAAGCGAACCCGTGGTTCTGCATATTTAGTGAGAGATAAGAAGCTACGAAAGATGCATGTTCAGGATGCATGTTCAGTTTTCACTGTATACTTTACTAAAGAGACATAGAAGATTGATGTCTTAAGCTTGTGCTGATATTCTCTAATAGGTGCTAAACTATCCCCATTCCCCAACAATTCCAGATGTTCTTAAATCACGTAGACAGAGTATAAACTCAAGTAGGTGGTGAATCAAGAAATCCGTGTGAATAAGATTCATGATTCAATTGTTCATGTTTGGGATTGCCATCATTGTCCCTGCGCTATTCAACCATATCGTTATATACAGACATTCAAAGCTCCAAAGCAGAAAACGGTACTAAGCGAACCAGTGGGTCCGCGTATACTCTACTAAAGACTAGCGACATAGGAGATTGGCGTCTAAAGCTTGTGCCTATATTGATAAGTAACACAACTATCGCCAACAATTCCAGATGTCTAAAGCTTGTGCCTATATTGTTTGAACCAGATTATCTTTCAGCAAGTGATGGCATTAATAAATCTAAACACTGAAGATCCAAAAACACAAACAAACTCTTAGAACAATGAAGCAGATCACAAGAACTCATCTAGAATCCTTAGATGTTCAGTTCTCCTCATCCAGATTATCCTAAAATCATCTAGACAAAGTATAATCTCAAGCAAGTGAATAAACAATCTTTGTGAAATTCACAATTCAACTCAAAGCTTAGTTCTTTAGTAATATCAATCAATCAGAGATATGTAAAAGCAAATATTAACCTAAAACCCTAAAATTACCACTGAATCGGCCTGCAAAACCCTAATCAAACAAACAAACAAACAAACTCAATGGACTCAATTAGTCACTCGATTCAACAAGGAAACTGAAACAATCTACCTGATAATGTCTTCCGTCGAGCTTCCTGATACCGTAACCCAATTCGACCTTGCCGAAGGATTTGACCTCCGTGAGGACGCCATTTTTGCTGTAAACGTGTTTCCCGATGCGCGCAACGAGATCGATCAGACCTTCCTTTCGGATTATCGGCTTGAACAGAAGCATACAGTCGTACAGAGGCATTTTCGAGATCTTCGTTTTCTTCTCCCTTCCGACGAGAGAGTGAATACAGAGAAAAAAAGAAGAAGATTAGATTTGGAGTTTTACATTAGGGTTTTAGACTTCCAGATTCGAAGAACGACACCGTATTGTTTTCTTGTTCACGCTGAGTACTTTTAACTGTGGGACTCACCTGACTCATGCGGTTACAATTTTTGGTTATTGGATCAAAAAGATCATGATTAATCTCAGTCTATTAATTGATATTCTTTGTGTCAGTTAAAATATAATTTTTAATTTTTCTTAGATTTTAACTAATAAAACTAAAAAACATCTCTTAAATAAAAGATAAACTGTCATTTAATCCAAAAATATATATATCAAATTATGAATTAAAAATCTCGATTAAGAAATCAGATTAATCATGCTCATCTACTCTATTAAAAAAGAGTCATTCCTTTTATCTACTGATATAATTAAGTTGTCATTTAAATTTGAACCTCTTTTAGATTGTTACAAATAATACAAGTCATATAATTGATTGAACCGTATTACTTAAATTAAACCGGCAGTTATGGAATAGAGTTTTGGGCTTACTTTTGTTTTTATGACATTTAATTGTTTGGTTTTTGGGCTTAGTATTAAAGAAAAACTCCAAAAAACATTAAATAAATTTTCCACCTTAATGGATCAAAAATCAATTACTATTTTCAGGCCCAAAAATATTTAATATTTTCAACAAAACAAAATTATCTATTATTAATCACTTATTTAAATCATGTACTTTAAAACATGTTAATATTTTTAGCCCAAAAATATTTAATATTTTCAACAAAACAAAATTATCTATTATTAATCACTTATTTAAATCATATACTTTAAAAAATGTTAATATTTATTATTTTAAATAACAATCACTCTATCTTGATAAATTTTAATGGTAACTTTTAAATATTTTATTGTTTTATTTTTCTTAAATAATTTACAGATTTAAAAAAAAAATGTAAAGCAAAACCAAAAACCAAATCTAAAAACTAAAATCCAAAACCAAAAACTGAAAACAGTTATATTTTTTGCTTTTTTATTTACAAAATAAACTATTTCATAAATTTTAGAAAATTATTTTGTCATCTTTTCAGTTTTAAATTACATGTTCGATTAATTTAGATTTGTTTGTTGGTAATATCAGTTCAAACTAACTCAGCGGGTCTAAAAATTAAAAACCCAAACCAAAAGCTGAAAATCAAAAATAAAAATTTAAAAAGTAAAAACCAAAAACTAAAATTTAAAACAAAATCTAAAAATAAAAACTAAACTAAAAACTAATGAAAAATAACTATCACCACAAATTTTGGTAAACTAATTTTATACCAAAACATTCTTTAAATTAAGACAAAATCCAATTATATAAATTTTTAATCATAAAAAATTTCGCGCATTTTAAGCGCGGATCAAAATCTAGTATCAATTATTGAAGAATTCACGGGGGAGAAAATGGTTGCATGAGAATGAAATAACCTACATAGTAAAATAGATCTAACCTTACTGGCATGCATAATTGTCTACCCACGAAAACAAGATAAGTAACTAGATAAAAACACTAATGATTCAATTTAAGTGATTTTTCTATCGGTTGGATATTAAAAATTTCCTTAAAATCTGTTTGAATAAATCTGAACAAATACTAATGCATTCAGTAGTAACAAGAAACACGTAAAAAAATCAAGCTTCGACTCCAAAACAATGACTTTCACGGCGTCTTTTCTTGGTCTTGGTTCTTAGAGGAGGAAGGTCTAGCTATATTATTGATCTTATTAAGCAACACATACCTTCCAAACATATTATATGCTGCTTTTGAAAAAAAATATATTCTATGCTACATATATGTACGCAAAACTAGAACTTATTAATTTCGATGTGGAAAACAGTATTCTTGAAATCTCTTAATGCACTACAAGATTATATCAGAATTCTATAACTTATCATTAGGCTACCACTACAAGAAAACAAAGCATTTACTAGGAAATTTTACTAGAAAAATTCTTCCTCGTAAATTTACTAAGCCTTTACTAGGATCTTACGAGGAAAGCAAATTTCCTCGTAAGTTCCTCGAAAACTTACGAGGAAACACTTTCCTCGTAAGGCCTTAGTACATTTACGAGGAGATTACGAAGAAAAAGTACTTTTCCTCGTAAGGCCGTTGTAAACACTTTCCTCGTAAAGGCGTAGTAAAATATTACTACGAAATTAGGAGGAAATAATTTCTTACTACGAAATTAGGAGGAAATAGATAGGAAATATCGAATTTAAATAAAACACATGTTTTGTACCTACTTTTCCTAGCAATTTCCTAGTAAATGCTCAGATTCAAA